>CAKAOJ020000142.1:600000-772500 GCA_916701645.2 Sebastolobus alascanus | reverse complement strand
ATTTGAGAAAGCATGATTGTACTACCTTGGTGATTTGCATGTTGAAACAAAGTTTCAAAACGTCTGAAAATGTGTCATGTGAAAGTTGCATGTCGTCCGCATAACAGTGGAAATTTATATTATAACTACAGATTATCTGGCCCAAAGGAAGAATACCCTATAAATAGATATTAGTAAAGGACCCAGATTTTACCCCTGGGGAACGCCACATGAGAGGGGGGCTGGGGATGAGGATTACAAACGAAGAAAGATCTGTCAGAGAGGTGGGAGCGAAACCAGGCAAGCTCAGTGTGCAATTCAAACACAGTTTACAAGGCGATTTATAAGGATATCGTGGTCGTATCAAATTCGGAACTCAAATCGAGCAGAATTGGTGCAAATTGATAGAATTAAATATATGATACACTGCACAGACAAAACAAATAAGACTCTTTCCTCAGCTGTATGACTTTGCGTCTTTTGAGTATAGATGTTTGTATGTCAGTGGTTCTCACCGTGTTGTAGGGCAGCTGGTGCAGTCCTCTCTCTCTGGACCCGTGCACTGCAGACAGGTAGCATCACACAGGTGGCACTTTCCATGGCGACTCATGTACTCTCCTACAGACGGAGAGCAATAGTGAACAACATGACCTCACACCTGCTGCCTGACAAATTCTGCCTCAAGTTCTTTCAAGAACCACTTTTCCATGAAATACCTGTCCAGGTAGATTTTTGTGCTTTATTTGTATTTGTATGCCAGCTTTGTTATGTGTTTGCTCATCTCTTTCTTTTTAATTCAGTGACTTGAGTTGATGATGTGACGTGTCCTAGTTGTACAAATTATAATCAGCAGTCAGTTGTTTACGTTTCATTTAAGGTCCAGCTCATTATCCTCTGTTCAGTTATATCTTTTTGTTGTTCTCTTCGTCTTGTTTTCAGCTTACATGCACTTCAAAGGTTTAAAAACATCTTTGAAAACGCCAAATTTGAAAATGTCAGTCATCTGATTGCTTAGTGCTTTTACAGTAAACAGATATGATTTGGATCTCAGATTTTTTTTGGCCTTCAGCTTGAAGACAAAGTGAAGATTCCTGAAACAACTCAAGACTTTTTAAACAAACACACATTATGACTGATTACCATCACAAGGTCGAAGTTACAAAACTTCTAATCTACAGATAACAGAAATATGTACCTATACATCTATAGATATACTGTATGTTTATATCTAAAGTAAATTGATAGGATCTCTCCACGTTTGTGTCGATTCCTGCCACAGTTCAAAGACATGCAGTTTAGGTGAACATGTATTTGTCTGGTGCACCCTGCCTCTAAGGGGCGACCTCTCAGACCTTGAACAGGACAAGCTGAGAAGTCGGTTGGAAAATACTTATTTGTGTTTTACAAAACGTCTAGATTTGAGCTCAAGACTTAAAAGGGCCATTCCGTAAGCAATACTTTTCATGACCTGTATGAGTGACCAGGTCATGGCAACATCAGCGGGTCTTTGGCCCAGCTACTGCACCCGATTCGACTGTAATCAGGCCATTAGATAGGAGTTATCGGTCGCTATAAGCACCATAGATATGGGTCATTAGGGGCCTACTACACCTACTACGTTTTATAAGCGACTTAAGGTTTAGGCAAAAAAACTACAGCTTTTTTAAAGCTACTTTTGGGTGTAGTAGGCCCCTACTGACCCACATCTATGGTGCTTAGGGACCGATAACGCCTATTTAATGGCCTGACACCCAGAGAAGTGAGCTTGCTAATTAGAGCAGAGATGCAACAGAATCATCTACCATATCATGAAGCACATTCTGTAATAATGCCAACTCATTTGCATGTTATTACTCGAGAATAAAAAGCCTTCCCACAGCAGCATGGCCACATCCTCCACTGTTGAAAATGCTGAAAATGTGCGTAGGTTGTGGGAGGTCGGAAAGTTTTTGTACAGGCTGGAAATGAGTTTTGGGCGCCAGAAATCTCAACACCTGGCAAAGCAATTGTTGAGTCACGGACATTGATCAAAAGCATCATCACACTCCAGGTAGATATACAGCATTATCATTCCACAATAGGCAGCAGTAGAAATCATACTTATTGGACTTGTAACATCAAACAATGCTTACCAAAGTATCTTTTCTTACACCACGTGATTAAACTTTGGTCACATTCACCCAGGACACACATAATAAGCTATTGTGTCCAAAGTTGCTATAGGATTGAGAAAGAAGTTCCACAAAACCATCAACCTTCAGCTCCACACTTGGCAACATTGAAAAGAGCCATAACAAAAGAGGCATAAACATCGTCTCCTATCCTACCTTTGTATTAGACAAAGGTGACAGACACAGGCTCAGGCATAAGGATGGAGCTGTGTGGTTGTTTTTTTGTTTTTTTTGTGAGTGTGCGAGCATCCTTCAAGGCAGCGGCGAGATTGTCTGTGCTCTCTGGCTTTCTGTGAAAAGCTCAATTGTTCCTTTCAAAACAAAAGAGCTTCTTTGTGTACAAACACAACAGGCGGTGGCTTCCCATTCAGTAGAGCTCTGCTGAAACCATTCAAACAGCCCCCGAATAAACGCCGTCACTCTCTCTCACACACACACACACACACACACACACACACAAATTGTCTCCCTGTCTTTCTGTTTGTCTCCCCCTCAGTCACTCACGCACACAAACAAACAGGGAGCCAAGTTCTCAAGGGACGAAAAGGCGCACAACTCCACTCAGCAAAAGCAGACACTTTGGGCTCCCACTGCCAGACGGGAGAAGAATAGAGCGGAGAAGAAAGAGAGCCTGTCACTCAGGGGAGTAAAACTTTTCCTCTGTTATGGACTCGGCTGACCTTGCGAGGACATTGACAGTCTACTCTGTCAGGAGAGAGAGAGCTCTGTTGGCAGATATCACACTGACATCCACCACACCTGGTCCTGAATCCCAATTCCCAGGCCCTTCTAACTCCTGACACCTGCACATACTTGGTCCAAGAAAGTAAGAGAAAAAAAAGATATATTTACTACATCCTGCAGGTGGTCAAGAAAATATCACCCATATTGTTTATCTAATATTGTGAATTTATTACTACAGGGACGTGTTCCTTCTTCTTGACCTGAGTTAAGTTGGATATTATTCATCTCTGTGGGGATGGGGTGGTAACAAAAAACCCGTACTGATAGCCACAGTGCTGCCAGCCCATGAGTTACAGCACGATAAACTAAGATTTCTCATGGCTCCCCGCATGATTTGAGAGCCAGTAGATGCCAAAAACTGGCAGGATAATGTTAATTATGGCTGGAATCAGCACTGGAGAGAGCTCATGTCATGACAAGAGGTGCTCTTAACAGAAAGATTTGTTTGGAGTTTGGTGAGGATTGAAATCAGCGTTTATGAGCAGGATGTGGACTTTTTTTTATTCCTAAATGAATGAGCATAATGACTGTAGAAAAAACATGAGTCTTGAGTGCAGAAAATTGTGCTGAAATCATAAAACAGGTCAGAATTGTACACAAACTCTATCAAGCAGCGTTTGTGCATCAATGTGAGTACTGGTCACAGTTGGCACCGATACCGGTGCAAATAATTCGTGTTGAGTCACTTTTTGCACCATTTCTTTCACTCTGTTTCAGTGTGAAAGAAATGAATATGACAGTCTAACCTTCACAGCATCAATGAGCTCTTGAACAGAAAGACTTTAGCAAAATCTACTCACTCAAATTCCTGCGGTTACACATTTGCCAATGTTATACACAATATACCAGCTTCTCAACATGAATAACAATAACAAAACAGTTGACAAGACATTTGTATGGGGGTGACAGGGAGTTTGGCCATATTACTTATAAACACCTGCTTTATTGTGGAGGTTCAATATTTCTACTAATACTACCATCATTACTTAACGATGTATACTATATCTTAAGGGGTTAAAGTTATCGGTTTCCTCCTCAAACAGAACTGATTTTGTAGCAGTATATGTTGACATTATTTGAATGATAGCCTTGGAGCTGTTGATATCTACTGCTATAATACTAATTGCTGCTGTATAGTAATAAAAGAAAATGGTTTAAAATTAAAAGAGTAACTCGAAAAGAAGTTCTACATTCAGGCGTTGCACCTATAATGCACCAACCTTGCATCGCTGACCTGTTTTTAACTTCCACCTAACAGTCAGTGCACATGTCTCCCTGTAAGTGCTCTGCCCGGGGCGTGTGGATCATTTCATCAATCTGATCGAGCTCTGAAAAACCAAAAGTGTCTGAAAGCAATGATGTGAATTTCAATGATGTTATTCCCTTACATGCATTTATAAAATTAATTAAAAAAACTCAAAAGAGTGAAAACAGGGAAGCTAATGTTTTGGAAAGGAAGTGAGAAACTGAACAAAAGTGCTAAATGATACACTGTCAACATAATCAATGAAAACTGAAAAGAAAACAAAAACATGAACAGATTAAACATTTTAATAAGAACACTTAAGTAAAAAAAGATTTTCAAAACTAGGACTTTGAGTAACATTAATAATGCATTGTCACAGATATGTCACAGGTAAACAATAAAAACAGCTTTTATACGAGGGGGGTGTGTGTGCGTCTACTACCACACGATCTAAAGTCAATTCAAGTCATCTTAAACAATGACCAAGAATAAGTTTTTGTTAACCAAAACAGGGGAGTCATCAATCTTTATTACAAATCATCAAGAACCATAACCAGTCGACAGTACAACAATTCATCTAATACTGTAAATGCTCAAGCTGCAGGTGTGAAAACCCACACAAATAGAATATGAATCTTAAACATTATATTTGCTGTTCTTTATTAGAAACCAGCACCACCAGGATAACCTTTGAGTTTCATCAGGTGAGGTTCAGAGACGGACAGGAGGAGAAACCAGACATTTGACGTCTGTCGGCCTTAACACAAGTACAGTTTTGGCTCAATATGATTTTCAGACACACTCCTGGTTCTGCAGCGATGCTGTCGGCTCACTTTCAGTTCTAACAGTAATGACGTAAAAAAAAAAATTGATTGATTTGTGTTTGGTTTCAGATTTTTCTTGGGTTGACTGAACACAAAGTTCTGCTCCCAAATGTGTTTCAATATCTACATTTTGAACAAAATCCCTTTTCTGAAATAACTGAAAGAAAAGTCTGATTTGCACCACAGCAGTTTGCCATCTGTCTGCCTGTCAGAGACCTTTACCTGCACATGAAACATAACAACAGAACATTTTCTGTGCCGATCATTGACCTTCTGTGTTGAAAGTGTAGAGCCATACTTCAGTTGATATGCATTGCCATTATAATGGAATGACGAAGAGTAGAAACGTCTAAAACTCTATTATATTTGAGAACAGTAACATGTAGGGATGCACCGATACTGATCAAATATAATTACTGGACTAAATTCCCTTTTGTGGGGGTTACATACAGTATGTGGAAAACCAAACCAACACATAGAAGAAGTGCAGTTCCCTGTAACAAAGTTATATGTCAATTATTTTATCCAGTGACAACAAAGTAATGGTGGAGCTTTAAATTGTTCTGTCACAGTAATGGATGGAATCGATACTCCGTTTTGGGCAAAGGTTTAGATTCAAAAATGGGCATTGGTGCATCCCTAGTACCACAAATTCATTATACCTCTCTGCAGCGTTTCCTTCCCTGCAGAAAGCTCCGGAAGGAACGACTATCGACTCGTCTTGTAGTACCTCTGGAATGAATCAATGCTGTCTGGGCTTACATTAAGAATTAATGGCATTCTCCTACGCACACCAATAAAGACAAACACACACACTATTCAGAGGGCAGGTTTATGTTTTTAAATAAATGAAATGAGGTGACTTTGGTTAGTAACGTGCATCAGTCTCGGGATACGGTGAACCTGTACTTCAAGTGGTGGCTGATTTATGTGTCTGAGTTCATGTTTATTAGTGTATGTGTGTGGTACGTATGTATCTCGTCTGTGTGTGTGTGTGTGTGTGTGTGTGGGAATTTATCTTCCCTCCCCTACACAGCCAAAGTCAGCCCAGACAGACATTATTTTCACATTACTGAGTGAGCTTCTTGATTTTTTTTTTCCTTTGACGTATATTTACAGGCAGAAAAACCAGAGCCTTCCCTACTGTATATTCACTTTCCATCTGTTTATCGTTAACACTGGAAAGAGAGGAGGAAGAGGAGCCAAAATAAAAAATACACACAGACGTATTCAGAGATTCACAGGCTGAGTGGCTCCTGTTTTTAAGCTATGCTTCCTACACTGGCAACAAAAAAGAAGGTTCAATTATTTTGGCATCGATGCTTTGGTCACAAAATACCGACACTTTTATTCTTTTGTTTGTTTTCACTTTTGTTTTCATTTGTTCTTGAAATAAGTCCCAGTCATTTTACACCCTGACCACGTGTGTGTGTCCCAGTACAGAAAAAAGGTAGGTTTGTTGTAGTCCTGTCATCGCACCTCCGATGCAGTCCCTTTAAGAGGCACAGATTCTCTTATAAATTATGTGACTGTGAATGAGTGGGCAGGGGGGCGGGGGGGGTTTGAGAAGGAGGGGTGCCCCCTGTGCCCCCACGTCCCCCCCGCACTCCTTTTACTCCCAGTGAGTACGTCCCGTCACCCCTTTTGCGAGCATGTTCTGCAGCACAGTTGCTGCAGCACTTTCCTCTGGCAAAGATTGTTCTTTTTAACGAGCACGCAGAAACTGCCTTCCGCCCAAGATTCTTCATTTGCTTTCCACAGACCAGGAAGAAGAGATACGAGTGGAGTTTGGAAGGAAGGGAGGTGGGGGGGGGGAACATGCACACACATGGAAACACACACAGACACACACAGGGCAGAACCATTAGAAATGGTTGAATGGCAGGCAGAGCCGTGTGATTGGTCAGGAGAGGGTTCAGGTGACAGGAAGAGTTTTTTGATCCAATCACAGGTGATGTTCATCGAGGTGGAAAATGATTGTTGTCCAGTGGAGTGATTGGATCCACGTCAGGAGAGAGGGAAATAAAAACAAAAGAGATTTGGGAGAAAAACAGAGAGAGAGAGAGAGAGAGAGAAAAAAAAAACGTCACACAATTAGCAAATTGGAGATTTTTTTTAAATTCACAACTTGGTGTAACACAGAAATCTTTAAGTGGACCACCGGTCTGTAAAAACTGTGAGCCAATTATTTCATTTACCAACAGCCTTTAAACGTACCGGCCACTTTTGAGCTTTGGTTTAGGGACAGACCGAGTGTGCACTTAAAGTAAAGTACTCCTCATCATCAGAAAGGTCACACAGTAAAGACATTTTCCTCCTCAGAGCCTTATCTCATCACAAGCTGGAAGACCTTTTGGCCTTGGGTTCATTTTAGAACTAGAAGGTCACGGCTGGAGCAGCAAATCACACACTGCAGTCAAAGCCTCATAATCACCTCAGCTAGTTAGTGAGAAAATATTTACAGGAAAAGATCCGTAAGCCAAACATGCACAATACGGAAAAGATTAGGCCATAAAGCACAGCAGTGAAAGAAAGAAAATGCAAGTAAAAATCAGAAAATGATTGTAGAAGAGCAGATTATGTGGAACACTCGAAAAATAAGAAAAATGTAAGTAAATGCTTCAAGACACCTTTCAGCAAATAAAAAATAAAGTACAGTAAAAACAACCAGGAAAAGGGTGAGTTTGTGTTAAAAAAACATGAGAATGAGTGAGTGTGTAATCCCAGAGAAACTTTATATTAGTAATATGCAAAACATGACTGAGACCTTTAGATAAAGAGCACAAAAAGCAAAAGCAAGGACAGGCCGCCCTCCTGCTTTGAGGCAGTTGGTTTTAAGAAGTTAGTACAAAGCTCAAAAAATTAAAAAAAGAAGGCCACAGGTGAATCCTTAGCTTTTACTAAATAAAGCCGCCTCCTGCTTTCATATTTCCATACCCTGTGGGATATAACACAATTTAATTCATGTGGAGATGCAAAATAGTCTCAGGGAGAGTTGAGATGTAAATGTGCACCTCTGAGGCGTTTGGCTCTTTGATTAGCGGGGATTGTTTAAAACACAATTTGTGTATTTTTTCAAACATTTTGCAAAAACACTATTGTGAATCAAATTGCATTATACAGTAAATAATGTTTTCTTCCTGTTGTGACTCCAATTCAATGCTCTAGCTGGTTTAAGCTTTCACGGAAATTTCTAGGGGTGGGGGGGGGAAAAAACGATACAGCATAGTATAGCAATATTTTGCGTGGCAATATTGTATCGAGTGAGTTCATGTTAAAATAAAGTATCGATTAATTCACTACTAACTAGTGAAGATATACGTATATCGCATCATATGAAACTAGAAACCTAAAGAATCGATTGGTACCAACCATGTCCTGTTAGCTTGTGGCGAAGGAGGCTAAATAACGCTCCAAAGTTACGCTCAATTTTGGCGAGGAAAAACTGGCATGGCCATTTTCAAAGGGTCCCTTGACCTCTGACCTCAAAATATGTGAATGAAAACTCTGATATGAACTGAGTGAAAACTGTATCTTATTAGATAAAACAGATGTTGACAAACTGCAACATTTGCAGTTGAAAAAGGTAATAAATCGCAATATATCACAATATATCTTATCGCAATACTCAGCATATCGCAACATGTTTAAAATCGCAAAAAGATCCTATCGTGACTTAAGTATCGAGATAATATCGTATCGTGGGGCCTCTGGTGATTCCCACCCCTAGAAATTTCACTCTGGACCATACTAGTATGCGTTATGACTGAACGCTGCCTGTGAGAGGCAATGCAAAAAGCATAAAATAAACAAATTGAGGCCATCTTGTAGATAAGAAATCTGACAACTCACCATCTTTGCAGATGGTGCTGACCACACAGGCTCCTGCCTCCAGATTGTAACCACTGACACAGCTGCTGCAGTTCCTTTCACCGGGCCCCAAGCACTCGTAGCAGCTATGGTCACACCTGTCGATGGTCGATTGAAGAATTAGATACCAGTCTATGCAGCACTACACCGTGCTCACATATCCTCGGATAGGATATTTCAGCCATCTTTCACTAGTTTTTGGCCTTTATAGTGATTGATTTTCTTTAAAGTTTTGTCTCTGCAGAGCTCTCACATTTCCAATTCGCTGCTCTCCAATATTCACTCAAACCACTGAACTAGGAAACTGACCAGCAGTCTCCAATAATGAAGCCCCAAAAACAAATCAAAACACAGTAACACAAATCTTTATTAGACTTTCAAATACTTATCTTTTTTGCTGCAGTATTAGATATGTTATTTTAGCAAGTGTGAGCTAGCATAACATACAGTCATATCTGATTTTGCGTACATGTCAACTGCAAAGAGAGAAAACCACCTGTGTCAGCCAAGTAGACATTTAAACTGCAGAAGTGTGTAAACACAACCAGATGAATTCACCAAATTAAATGGTACGTTGTAATTACACCAACCTTCGCACAAAACCTATGCTGCTTTAACTATTTTATGATTTTCATTTATAAAACTGTAGTTCATTGCTTTGGCCCTTTCAGTGCGTTGGTGAGCAGCGTTTGCAAAGAACTGGAAGCTTCAAAGTGACGTGAGAGATAACCTTTTTTTAAAAAGTTGTTATCACAACAGAAACTGGATAGAAAAATATCTGAAATAATCCTTTAGCAGCAGAGGGCCAACATTAGGCAACAAGAAAACGGAGTTATCACATTTGGTGTGAAAATGGAGAATTAAGAAATCAAGTAAAGAGACAAGGTGGGAGAGGGAAATATCAGGGAGGCAAGTACACCTCCAGGAACGATAAGAAAAGCAGACAAGATGTCTGACTGTGGAGGAGTTTGACTGGGTGTGATGGGAGGCAAAGTAGTCATCAAACAGGAATATGAGTATGTTTACATGTTCTTTCCCTCCCTTTCCTCCTCATCCAGGTTAACACTGCTGAAGAGTGAGGCAACCGGACTGTAGCACAGCTTTAAGACTGAAACAGTGACTGCAACAAAGGGCAGTTCTGAAAGGCTTGTTAAAATGGTGCAAATTAATCAAATCATGTAAGGGGAAACAGTGAGGAGCACCAGTCTGATGCTTTTAGAGTAAACTCCAAATGACAGCAAAGTCCTCTATTGTAGGGTTTCTGCTTACATTTCCTTTTATTGTTACAGTGACTGATTGTAATTTTGTTGACCCAAAGCAAATTACATCATTCCTGCTTAAATCCCAGTTTTAAACACAGGTATAGTGCAACAAAATTTCAGTTTCATAGGACAGGTAAGTGTTTCTGAATCATCTGCTGGCCACTTTCTTAAATAAGAAACCGGACCGGACTGGGAAACGCGAAGATTGTTCCACAGCGACAGGAAAGGCGGAGCTGTGGGTGCTGTATCCCCCCCTACTGGCCGGAGTGAAACACAGACGAAATATCATTTTACTTTTTTAAATAACGTCTGATGAAAATAATTTGAACAGTTTCAGTTCTAGTGCTTGTGCATCTTTTGTGGTTCAAGTAAGAACTAGAATAACCGCCTTGTGGTTTTATGACTCCGTCAGTCAAGTTGCAGTTTACATCCATGTCTGTCCAAAATAACATCACTACGTCATTTTATCCTGTTAGACATTTGTGTGAAATTGTCATAACTAGCATATGAATTCTTGAGTTAAGGCCAAAAATTTGTTTTATAAGGTCACTGTGACCTTTGACCACCAAAATCTCATCAGTTCATCCTTCAGTCCAAGTGGACGTTTGTGCCAAATTTTAAGAAATTCGCAAAGGCGTTCCTGAGATATCGTGTTCACGAGAATGGACCGGGCGGACGGATGTACGGACAGACACTATATGGTTTCTACCTAAGTATCCTGACATGACAGCATGCCTTCACCTCAGCTAAAAGTTGAGAGGAGCTGCTGATCATAACAGGCCATAGCAAATTAATGGTGCAGAAAATTGAACTGAAATTTCTTCACTTTAAATAGTCCCAACCCAACAAAAGAATAAGCTGTATGGAAGAAAGGGACACACAGCTCCTGTGGTGAGAGTGGGGCTGCATGTTGTCTTTACGTCCACAGGTGCATCTGTGCAGAATTTACACAGTTTTTTTATGCTGCCTGGTGACTGTTTGCCTGTAAATCCAGTGGTCTCTCTTATTTGGTTGAAACAGAATCTCGCTGTCTTCTCGCGCACTTAGAGCAGCAACTAACCCACTATCGACTTGTGATGATGAGGAGATAAAAAAACAAACGCTATATGCAGAGAAAGTACTGACAGATGCTGATTGTGAGGACAGACAGTTGAGACAGACAAATATCTGAAACATGAAAAATCACTAATGACGTGAAGTTTTGACCGAGTCAGCAGCAGCTGAGCTTGTTACATGTTTAAATAGCCTTGATCACACCGTTTATACTGCTGTAATATTATTTCCACATAGGTTTCAGAAAACATACTATATCTGTCAGTTATTTATCCTAAACATTAACACGAGCGTGCACTTAAGCTGCTGCATGTTTGCATGTATACAGGGCAACCCCTCTACTGAAAATATGTTCCTGCGCGCATGGGAAATTTGCACTTTACTTGTTAAAGCTTTAGATTTCCTTCTTTTAAAATCTTTGTAGACTGGAGATCTAAAGGTTCATGGAGGTGTAGAGGTGTTGGCATGTGTGCTGACTCACTTCTTACAGGACCTCTGCACCTGCCCGTTGTCTGAGGTCTGCTCTGACAGGTAGTAGCCGGTGCTGCATGTCGACACACACCTCCAGTCCTCCAGTAAGTAGCCGTCTGCACACTTTGTGCACGCCTCTATACCTATACCTGAAAAACACACAAACACAAATCAAATGTTAAAGCAAAAAAAAAAAAAATCTTTCTAGTATTCTTCGTGTCAAATAAACAACAACAGAAAAAACTGACCTACATAATTAATGTAATTCTAATAAATCGTATGACTTCCTACCTGCGCAGGTGGCACATGCCCGATGACAGGGCTCACAAGTCCTTCTGTGGCCGTTAAAATAAGTCCCGGCGTCACAGGTCATCTGACACTTGTTTCCTTGAAGACTAGAAATAGAAAAAGATACACATTCATACCTTTATAGTAAATACCACGAAAAAAAGGAAGTAAACATTTCTAGGGCTGTCAAAGTTAACGCAATAATAAAGCGTTAACGCAAATTCGTATTAATGCCACTAATTCCTTTAACGCATTAACGCAATCGATCTTTCAGAGGTTGTAGCGGGCTCAGTTTTAAAGATAGTGAAGATTCTGGCATCATATGAAAGTAGAAAACCTAAAGAATCCATTGGTACCAACCATCATGTCATACTAGCTTGTCAGGAAGGAGGTTAAATAATGCTCCAAACTTGCGCTAAATTTTGGCGAGGAAAAACTGGCATGGCCATTTTCAAAGGGGTCCCTTGACCTCTGACCTCAAGATATGTGAATGAAAATGGTTTCTATGTGTACCCACGAGTCTCCCCTTTACAGACATGCCCACTTTATGATAATCAAATGCAGTTTGGGTCAAGTCATAGTCAAGTCAGCACACTGACACACTGAAAGCTGTTGTTGCCTGTTGGGCTTCAGTTTGCCATGTTATGATTTGAGCATATTTTTTTATGCTAAATGCAGTACCTGTGAGGGTTTTCTGGACAATATTTGTCATTGGTTTCCCTATAATAAATATATACAAACATAAAGCATAAAGGAAGCATATCTGAGTATCAAATACTTGACAAAATCTCCCATTAAGGTACATTCTGAACAGCTAAAAAATGTGCGATTAATCACGCTAAATTATGGACAATCATGCGATTAATTGCAATTAAATATATTAATCGATTTACAGCCCAGAAAATGTCCTTAAATAACCAACATTAAATCCATACATGTAGCAGCACAGGTGAGTTTCAGAAAAGTAAAATGTGTGAAAGCAACTCTCACATCCAAACTGCAGCAAATAAGTTAAAGTTTGCCTGTTAAAAGCTGCCAGCTGCTACTGAGCAATTTTCTTCAGAAGTTTCTTTCTGGGCAAATGTTTAGGAAGAATAAAAAAACAACTGCAGCACCAGTGATATAATGTGGGTGTACACATTAGCTGCTGGAACAGTTCACTTTTTCTCTGACGTAAAGGAAGATTCAACTGTTGTCAAAGGGAATTTGTTGTTTTGAAGAAACATATACAAGAGATTTGGCTGATAGATGCCAGATAGAGGGTTAGAGGTCAGTTAGGAAGCAGGTTTGGAGGTTATACAGTCAGTTCTGTGAAGTCACAGTGAGGACAGGTTGGTGAGCTTGCCGCAGTAAACTGAAAAACAGCTGGTCTGTGTTAACGTTTCCCAGAAACGATCTCGTCTGGTCCTCTCTTCCTCCTCGGCTCCTAACCGACCATGAATGGTGTACTGAATGGGAGGCTGTGTGCGTGCGTGTGCATGTGTGAGCATGTGTCTTACTGTGGTCTCGCTGGCATTCAGAGGAAATTATGGCTTACAAGTGTCCCCACCTCCACCTCTGGCTACACTGAACACTTAAAGCTGGGTTCAAGACCGCAATATGTTTTAAGCGCTTCACAAGTGTTTCCTTCATGACCTATCAGGAATTCCAGCACTTTGAAACGCCCTATCCTTTGTCAGGTCAAGTGTAGTGGGGGCGGTTTGAAGAGGCTGCTGTGGAAGTGGCCAGAAAATGAACTGCAACATGTCTGCATTGATAACTAAACGGCTTAGATCAGAGGTTCTTCAAAGTGAGGACCACAACCCAAAATGGGCAACAGCTCTGCTTCTTGTGGGTCTCTGCATGACATGAGTGTATGTGGGCTTTAATAAGCCTGGGTCACAGGGTGAAACTCTGTTTACTCTATTTGGGTCTCAAGTGGAAAACAGTTGGGAAGCCCTGGTTTCACTGGTTCACGCTGCGAACCCAAACCACAGTAACACAATGTGCTGGTCTAAATTAGCAACACAGTACTCCTGCAGCGTTGGAGTGAATGAACACAAAAGGGTTTTATCCTGAAACCACAACACTGAAATTCAAGCCAAATTAATGCAAAAAGACCAAAACCTGACCTATTTGTACTAGTATGACAGAGGACTGACTGTAAGGGTAGATCTTTATATGAACAAGCTGTGATTAATACCAGCAGGGTCACAATTATATTGAATGTTAAAGGGATGCTTTGGGTGTTTTGAAGTGGGGTTGTATGAGGTACTTACCCATAGTCAGTGTATTACAGTAGATGACGGTCGGTACGCCCCCAGTTTGGAGAAACAGACAGGAGTACCAACACCGGAGCAAAGCAATGTACTGCTGTGGGCGGGGGGCAGCAGCAAAACGTATTTTAGTCACCTAAAAGAAAGGCTCATCTATAACAATCAATATCAGTTTAAGGGTACGCTATATTTCGAATATTTTGCCGGTTTACCTTGCCGCGAGACAGCTATACAATTTGTGTTTCCGATGGGGAATTGTCTGTGCTCTCGCCAAAGCAACCAGACTTCATTGAAAAAAAACTGTAATTTTACCTCGCAGAATACAGGAGTTGCTGGTCTACAGCTGCCTCGATCGGTTAGATTGTTTGTGTTATTGTGTGACTTTGGTTAGTTCAGGTTCACCAAAGTCACACAACAGCACAAACAAACTAACCGATCGAGGCAGCGGTAGACCAACAACCCCTGTGTTCTGCGAGGTAAAATTACAGGTATTTTCAATGGAGTCTTGTGGCTTTGGCGAGAGCATAGATGGATACAACAGCTTCAGTTCCCCGTTGGAAAGGGCTGTCTGACGGCAAGTTAAACCATCAAAAATATTCTAAATATAGCGGACACTTAAACGGATATTGATTTCTTTATGTGAGCCTTTCTTTTAGGTGGCTAAAATACATTTTGCTGCCGTCCCCGCCCACAGCAGTACATTGCTTTGCTCCGGTGTCGGTACTCCTGTCTGCTTCTCCACACTGGGGGCGTACTGACCGTCATCTACTGTAGGTAAAACACTGACTATGAAAAGGTACCTCATACAACCCAACTTCAAAACATCCTAACTATCCCTTTAAAGGCTTTTCCAAGCACAGAGCCCCATAGTCACATGTACACCATGTTGCTAATATTATTTAATATAATTTATCAATAATTTAAACCATATATTTAGGTGAGTTGCATATGAACCAAGCTGTTAATACACAAGGGGAACATTAAGTGCGGCTGTGACTCGGGAGGTTCGATCCCCAGCTCATCCTGTCCACATGTCCAAGTGTCCTCGGGCAACACACTGAACCCCAAGTTGCTCCTGATTGTTAGGCCAGCACTTTGCAGCTCGCTGCCATCATGAGAGGCAAATTGCGAAGTGTTTTGGATAAAAGCGTTTTGAAATGCTGCCAATCAACATGAAGGCAGGAGGTCTGCTTGAAACAAACTAGTTTGTCTGACCACGTTTATAGACAGACCTGTTCCAAACAGCCACACTTGAAGGTGGACCGAAAAGCCTGCCGTCGTAGTGAGGTGTGAAATGTGAACAAATCGTCCAAACTGTGTCTGCAGTAGTTCAGAAGAAATGCAGCGATTTTAATGTGTTTGCAGCAAAACTATAATGTTACTATGTTAAAAATTGAAACACTGCAAGTTATAAGGTGTATAATAATGACAAGTTACGTAACAACAGACTGAAACCACTTCCTGTCAAGGCACTAAAATGACCAATGCTTTAAACTCTAATCAGCGACTCCCCGCTCACCTCGTCCCAGGTTTACATTCTGTGCAGATATTGGAGGTGGTGCACTTCTTGCAGTTCTCTGGACATCTCCTGCAAATGTTGGAATCTGAAAGACACAGGGAGAGCCAGTCATACACAGTGGCTAATAGGAACCAGAAGTCTGGCTGCATTTGAAATTAAACAGAGGGAAGCAGAGGAAGAAGACAATGACGAAGAGGAGGAGGAGAATGGGTAAATTGGGTGAGGAAGACCAGTGAGAAGAAAAGGAGAGAATAAGTAGAATGAACAAAACAGGAGGACAAAAGGCGGGGGGAAGAATGAAAATGTCAAAAGGCTAAAGCTGCAGGGATGAGAAAAGAGATTGTAGTTTCGGTGAGGGAGGATAGGAATGTAGATGAAAATTTCAAAAGGCAGAGTAAAGGCAACGACTCGCTTTGACACAATGCACACGGACACTTCGTGGTAACGATTGCCAAAAATATTCGTGAACAACGTGTTTTATTATTCCTTGGAAACCATGGAGTGGACTATGACTGTTAATCAAAGCTGTTGCTTATGTATGACAGAAGCATTATGGTTTTGTTTGGGAGGTCATATGGTCAGAGCTGAGAGGAGGAGACTGAGAGGAAGTGAGGTTTCAGATTTTCAGGAATCTGAAAATCATTAAAGGGTGGCGGAAGGATGTGGACAGGTCACAGAAAGATTTACGTTAAAAAAAATGCACATTTACAAGAGAGCTGGAGGTCAAAATTAGCACTGAAATGATTAGTTAAATAATTGATTATTTGATAAAAAAAAGAAAATTAATCAACAATGTTGAAGATCAATTATTTGTCATTTCAGGAATGCAAAACATTTGCTGGTTCCAGTTTCTCAAATGTGAAGATTTTCTGCTTTTCTCTGTTTCATTATCACAGTATGTTGAATATTTTTTTTTCTTTTTAGACAGTCAGTTACACAAAACACACAAATCTGAAGACGCCATCGTTTGCTCTGGGAAATTGCGATGAGCATTTTTCTGACAATTTATACACTGAACGATAAACCACTTAATCAAAAATAATGGAGATTAATCAATGAGGAAAATAACTATTAGTTGCAATCCTGGTCGAAATGTGTTTTGTGGGTCTGTGAGATTGTGAGAAACTGTGCTTACAGGTATTTTAACTTTTTGACACAATAGTCAAATATCACACTTGGTTCAGTTGATAACACACATAACATACATCCCGTATAGGGCTGCAACTAACAATTATTTTCATTGTCGATTAATTAGTTGTTTGGTCTATGAAATGTCAGAAAATGGTGAAAAATGTTGATCAGTATTTCCTAAAGCCCAAGATGACGTCCTCAAATATCTTGTTTTGTCCACAACTCAAAGATATTCAGTTTACCATCATAGAGGAGTAAAGAAACCAGAAAATATTCACATTTAAAGGGACTATATGTACGAATCAGAAATTGCTTGTTAACAGCGACCCCTGTGGCCGCAATGTCAACGAAAGTCAGCGTCCTGTTGCTCGCGCTCGCTCTACATAGACATGAACGAGCACCGGTCTAAACAGTGGGGCGACACACGTGCTTGGCAGTAATGTTAGCTGACCAGACGAAGGTCTCTCCATGAATCACTGCTGATCCTAGTGTTGGATTTTCCTGCTTCAGCCTGCCGACCCGGAGGGAACGGGGGGGGGGGGCACCGACACCCGGTCGGGACGATAACGTAACTCACTGCGGAGCCCCGTCACTTCACAAGACTCTGTTGGCCTGGAGGAGCGGCAGCATTTATTTCTGCACAAACATCCACTGTACATTCACTAGATATTCTCAGAGCTAAACTAACTCTTCTGCACAGTGTAGTGTGCGCGCGTGCACGCGGAGTTGGAGCGAGCCGAGCGGGTGAAAACGAGCGCAGGCTGGAGCCTTGTGTTGGAGTCTGCGCGCTTGCGTACACACACCCGAGCGCGCATGGGACACCGACCCGGTATGATTTATGCTCGTAATAAGTTATATTTAGTCCCTTTAAGAAGCTGGAACCAGAGAAGTTTTTCTAAAAAATTACCAAAACCAATTAATCGCTTGGAGTTAGTTGCCATTAATTTATTAATTGACAACTAATCGATTAATCGTTGCAGCTCTAATCCTGTGGCTTACATTACTTTGTCCATAATTAGGCTGGCAACTCTCTGTAATGATATCACTACATGAAAGTGTCCAACGTGTTGACAGAGGCAGGAATTCTTCGGCTTGCTGTCAGACTGACAGAAAAAATAAACTCTAGATAGCTCATTTAACACAACACAATACTCAGCAGTGCCAACATTTCAAAAGAAAAAAGTATCCACTACATCTTGGCCTGTTGAAATGTTATGATTGAACTTGGATCCGATGGCATCAGATCTAGTGCCAGAGACTCTCAGAGCTGCCAGGACTTACACGGTCCTGGCTGCAAACCAATATATAGACATAATTATAAGATATACATAGTTTCAGTCTCTCATTCCTGCTTTACTTTCATCCAGGCTGGCATACATCGAGAACATGAGACAAACCAGTAAGTACATACAGTACATACTGTATGTTAACCCCACTGGACTACTCTGTTTATTATAAACCTGAAAACAAGCTGACTTCTCGTGAACATAATCCTTAGATAATTCTCCTGCAGGTCTGTTTTATTTCATGTTTTATTCCACTTTAAACTGCTTACTTGCTCAAACTTTTCAGTTGTATTCGGTTCAGCAAAGTGCATAAAAATAATCACCTGGCTAGACGTAACGTCAAGGGGTAGGTCACACACAGATGTTTCTATAAATTAAGTTTGTTTCCAGCACTGACAGACAAAATATATTTAGCTATTCTTTAATCTTAAGAACTTCACACTTTGAGATGTGATCGATGGGCAGCAAAGTAACAACGGACTTGGAAAGACAAATCATTGATCGTGTGTGGGCATATAACAATCACAGTTTGAGGTCTGAGTCTGATTGTTGGAGGCATTTTGCTGCGGTATCCCCAGAACTGTTATGTTTTTTAAATTGAAATGTAGTTTTGTTGAACTATAAGAGAACAGATGCAAAGGAGAAAACAATATTGAATTCAGAAACAGCTTCTAAAACCCCCCTGGTGGGGACCAACGATGAAAGAGTTTGGAGACAATTTCTTGACTGCATGGTGAGCCATCATGTGTGCAATCATTTGGCCAGCAGTGAAACGTACCGCTGTCGAGGTAGAAGCCGTCGCCACAGTTGGCGACACACGTGTTGGAGCCCTCGTTGAGGTGGAAACCAGTCCTGCACGTGGTGCACTGGTCGCTACGGCTACCGACGCAGGTCTCGCACAACGAGGAGCACTTCTTGCAGCGCTTCCTGTCATCGCGGAAAAAGCCACTGGGGCACTCCGACACACACATCCTGGAGAGAGGGGATCGAAGAGAGGGAAAGGAGGTGAAAAGAGAGCATCACAAGAGTGGAATACAAAGGAGGGACAATTTGTATTTCATACGGACATATTCAGGTTGTAATTTATGCTGACTGTACAAGATAATAAAAATAAAAAGAGTCCAAATCAACCTCATTGTTCCATGATTAACCAGTAATGGAAGAAGTATTATATTTCAGTAATAAAGTAGCAATACTACAGTGTAGAAATACTACACTAGAAATAAAAGTCCAACTACTAAAAGTACAAAATGATATAAGTATACAGGTAAGTATCAAAATATACTTAAAGTACAAAAAGTAAAACTATTCATTATGCAGAATAATATATTACTGGACTATAATTATTAATTATTAATATGTTCATCACTTTAATGTTGCAGCTGGTAAAGGTAGAGCTAATTTTAACTACTTTATATACTGCTGAGAAGTTTGTGAATCCCCCCCCCCCCGCGTGTTCAAAAAGTCTTACCTTAATCCACAATATTACATCATAATTTATGAGTTGATAATATTTTGTAGCATTAATCTGAATGTGCAAAGTGACTAAAGCTGTCAGACAAATGTAGAGTACAGTAAAAAAAGTGAGAAATTTGTCTCTGAGATGTAGTGGAGTAGAAGTATAAAGTAGCAGAAAGTGTAAATACCCAAGTAAAATACCTAAAATTATATTTAAGGACAGTACTTGAGTAAATGTACTTGGTGACTTTCCACAGCTGCGATTAACAACCTCGATCACACAGCTCAGTATAATGTTAACAGGCTCAAAATGTAAAACACATGTTCGACAAAGCACATATGGCTCTCGTGTAAGGGTATTATGGGCGTGATATATTGTGTGCAATTATAAATATAACCTTGAGTAAAATATAGTTTTATAGGACTAAAGAAGAAATATGTTTTCATAATCACCAACTATAAATGTAAACTTGTTTTTCATGTATCATTAATGAGTTAGGACAAACAGAAGGAGAGGGACCAAGTGTGTGCGTGCGGGTGCTATATGATGAACAGGTGTAACATCTGTTGGATAACTTCACAGACCCTCCGTCACCCCCTCATTTCACCCTGAGGCTCCCTTCCTAAGGTGAAACAAAATACATACACACACACGTACACACTCCTTAAGCCTTATTCACACACTGCAGGTTCTTCTGCCAAGAAACACATATTGCATGTGTGAAACACATAATCCACATGTGCACGTACACACTGCCACGCGTTTCTCCTCCAGCTTCAACACCACTTTCTCTGCTACAATGAAGTGATTATTTAACCAATAAAGGTTGTAAAACACTGCATATTTCCCCGCTGTGGACTAATAAAGGAATGTCTTATCTTATCTTATATACCACCTACACCAAGGACACCACTAAACGTGAGAAACACTTTATACAGCATTTTCCCGACCACACTGTCACTGCAAGCAGATGTGAATGATTGAATCCTTGAAATGGTATAGACAGGAAACTGTGGTAAAAGAAATTTAAAGGAAAATGTGAAAAAGTTTGTTTTTCAACATAACTCACGTTTTTGTATTTTTGTCCATCATTCCCATCAGTTATGATTCTGTTTTAGTCACAAGTGGTCAGACAACCACAGGGGCTGTATATCACTATTGGTGGGAGGTGAAACCACACGTGAGCACACCCAAAATGTTGCTTACCTTCCATGCCTATAAAGCACACTGATATACTGTATATTGACATTTTTATTTTACAAATGCATGAAACAGATTCATACACACACACACACACACACACACACACACACACACACACACACACACACACACACACACACACACACACACCCAAAGAGGGTCATGTCCTCAGTATGTTTTTCTTGGAATATGCAGTTTACATTTCGTAATTTAAAGGTACAGTGTGTACCATTTTGCGACATCTAGTTGTGAGGTTGCAGATTGCAACCAGCTTAGTACGCCTCCGCTCACTCTTCCCTTTACAAGACTGCGGTAACGTGAGCTGCCGAGTGCAAAACCGTGGTAACGTTGTTCGACCCGTCAGAGGCCATCCTTACCATAATAACACTACTTTAGGAGCAACGGAAGTCAGACGGCGGCTGGCGGTACCACAGTGTTGCACTCTGCAGCTCACGTTACCGCAGTTTCACAAGTGTGTCGGAGAACTACGGTGGCCTTCAGGTAACGTAAAAACGGGAAAGGCTCTCTCTAGAGACAGTGTTTGGTTTGTCAGTTCTGTACTACTGTAGAAACATGGCGGAGCAACATGGTGGACTCATTCTAAGCTAATAAAAACGCAACAATCCTTAGTTTCAGGTGATTATACACTAATGAAAACATAGTTCTGAATATTATATTCCATTTCTGCCAACAGATCCCCCTAATTGTTACACACTGTTCCTTTAAAGTTACAAATAGCGTGTTTTTAGAAGGTTTTAAGTTTGACCACTTTTAGGCAAAGAAAAATTTAGAGATACATACTTAAATAAATATAACAATTAAATAATTTATTCACGGTAAGGTAGAAGATACTCCTGAAAACAGCCATTACATTAGTAGAGAAACTCTTTAACATACCATTTTTTAAGAAAATAAATGATTAATTACACATGGAAAATTGTCAAAATGTATAGAAAATGTTTGAATTCCTTCAAAATTATCTGGGGAATTACTGGACTTATGACCTGAATATTTCTAAAATTCTGGCTATAGCTCTGTATACAATGCACACACACACACACATGTACACATACACACAGAGGTGCGAAAAAAACCTACAAAAGCCCCTTTCACACAGAGAATGTGCAATACTGCCGTGAAGAAGAGCCGCAGTCACCTCAGCTTTGCTTTTTCACACTGAAGCAAACAACGGTGGCATAATGCTGCCCCGGTGTGTGATTTTAGACAGCACGCCGGAATCACGGGTGCAAAAGAGGCATGACGTTTAATACAACAGCAACAGCCGACTGTCCCTTTTCCACAGACATTGACTCGGCTCTGTGGCTTCCTCCGCTGCCGGCTTAGCGACGGAACAACTCCGTCCCCCCAGGACTCCGTCTCCGTACCTTTCATACAGAACAGCGAGGCAGACTATCGTCGAAACAGTCCCAACTTGAACAAGGGGCTAAAGTTTCAAAGAGCCACACACCTTTTGGTGAGTCTAGACCATCAAACACATATGTAGGGATGTAATTATCTGAACATTAAACACCCCTCCTCCTTCCTCTCACCGCTCCCCCAGTCTTCATTCATCAATTGCTCCCTGTGGTGGCAGAAAAGGGCAGCACACCTCTAAAGAGGGCTAATGATAAGTCAGCGCCTAAGCTTGCACATTCTCATGCACCTGCACCGGTTTGCCTTTTATTAGTGCAGAGACCCGCCGACACAAAGGCAATTAGAGCAGACTTTGATCCTAATGGGATCCTAAGGGCACACACAAATGTGCACACACAAATTCACAGTCTTTTAAACGGGGGAAGGGAGAGACTGAACATGATATGACCGACAGGAAACAACTTCTCTGCTATCACACTGACAAGGTCAAATTAATCAGGTCACCACCTGCGCTGTTCCTTAACCTTATTCACATTAAGATCACCAAATAACACAGGCAAGTATTGACCTTTGACCTTACATGGTGGCAAAAGGGAAACTCCAAATGATCCAGAGCAAGTTATAGCACTGATGAGTACATCAAAGAGATTACATGCTACAAAATCCAAATGTGACTTATTGTGAAAGTCAGAACAATATTACAACAAGCTAGAGATTATGTCATGTAGTCATGACACTGAAAACACAAGCTACTGTTCATGACATCGTTGCCTTTGAAGTTGTAGCTCCTACTGTGGAAACCTTTAAAAAGCAGCTCAAGACCCACGTGTTTACACATTGTGTCTCTACCTCATGTCTTGCTTTTGTCACAGCATCAAACTAATGTCCAACATAGCAGGTTACATATGAGTCAGACTCTCAGGATGCCAAGATTTGTTCCTGAAAATATGGAGCCCATTCCTGGACCCCATCAACAACAGACAATATCAAAGAACTGATCTCACATCAGGCACAGCAAATGTCAACTGATTAAGCCCAATGTCTTTTCCCCTTTTTTTATTTATTTATCTTTTTATTAACTTTAATTTTATTTAATTGTATTTATTAATTTGTTTATTTTCCCCTAACAAACCTACCTCTTTCTACTGTACTGCAGCTTAATATCTTTATTGTCTGCATCATATATTTAGTCATGGAGATATAGGGTGGGTGGGATGGGTGGATGAGGGAGTGTTTTAGAATATGTCCTCGGAAATGTCTCGTAACCTTCATATTATAACAAAATGTTGGACACAAATATCAATCAAAAAATGTTTTTGTTGTGACGTCCGATCTAGAACGGTGCTTGATCCTTTGTCACCTTCATGCAAGAAACATACTGCCGACATCCCAGCACACCTAGCTTTCTTTAACCACAGTTAGCCAGTTATGTGAATCTCAATGTGCATGCATGCTTCTTAAAAAAAAAATGAGGTCGAGGCCAAAACAAGAAAATTGTTTAACAGCCTCAGAAAGATTAGATCCCTCTCTCCATCCTGGACTGTGTCTCCTACTCTTCAAAGATCCACCTATAACCAAATAAATACCTACGTAAGATTTATATTTATTCACACGTGAATAAGTCACCAGGTGTCTGTAGGAATGCGGATTATTAAATTCATTCATGCAAACTGAGCTGTTACACAAATGTTTCTTTGAAGCCTGTGAACACAACAGGAATAAAGCCTTGAGCTGGTTAAATCCAGTTATGGGTGGATTGGTATGCACCGACATTCACTTTACCTTTCTGATTGAAACCCTCAGCTAATATTGATCCCTCTCTTTTATTTATCTCTGAACTGCCAGAGGACTTCACACTCTTTAAAACAATCAGATGTTGTTGAAATCACATAGACACATCTCCTATCTGTAGCTCTGCAGCTCAGGTGCGCTTTTTAAATTATGAGAGAGAAAAACAACAAATTGGCTCTGATGAAGTCCACAGAACAACTACGTTTACATGTTCACGTATACTTTGAGAATCCATTAACAGTCTATACAAGTGAGAGAGGTCAGTGACACTGAGTGAAATAATATTCCCAAATCTAATAATACCACCTACTCTAAGTGTTGCTATCAATATGCTAAAATGTGTACAATAGGTGCAAAATTAAAGTTTATTCTGGGGCTGCTTGATTATGGCAAAAATCATAATCCTGATTATTTTGGTCAATATTGAGATCACGATTATTTAACACGATTACTCATTGACTTTGGAAACATCATGCATTTATAAGAAAGTTTTGTAGCCTATATTTTAAAGGTTAAATGCATCAATCTGGTCACTTTGAGAGCAAAATTAAGAGGCTAGATCTACGAAGAACTATCTGCTCTAGTAAGCAACTTAATCATAAACACATTGGTTGTGTAGATATGAATGCTGATGACGCGGCAAAATAAGTCACACCCACAAAGCATGGTAAATGAGACGGAGTCGTGTTTGAAGAGGGGTAAGGTGTGTTGCCAACATCTCCACACTGAGGACAGCCCTCCCCGGTTGACGGTCGCGCCTCCCCACAGGGAGAGAGAGCACAGCGAGCACTAAGTGGCGAGGTCCGGGGGAGGGGTGCTGTAAAGCGCCACCTTCACCCCGGGCCTTTCCAAGCCGACCTAGAGCCGGTCATGGTGCACCTCTATGGAGGAAAAACACCCGAGGAGGGCCAGCCAGCGCTAGGGAGAGTTGCCATGAGGGGATCCTCCCACACCGAGTGGCCTTCCCTGACCCACTGTGGGGGGCGAGTGGGGCGAAAGCGCACCGCTGTAAAGGAAAGGGGTGCGCTGGATTTATAACACAAGACAAAACGAGAGCGTCCTTGTGAAACGGATTGCTGCACAATAATCATTTTAGTTTGATTATCTTGTTTTCATAATCTTTGGAAGCCAAAATTGTAATTGAAATTTGATTAATTGCACAGCCATAGTTTATTCATTCACTCACTTATTACATGAGTCATATTTGTGTTTCCTAATTCACCTTTTGTTGATATTAATGTATTACTAAGTTGTTTCAGTCTGAATCTCTGTTTTAAATAACTCCAAGGATAAAAAGCGGGAGGGGGCAGACACAAGAGTAGTCTGTAAATGAAGATGTGAAGTACTCCAAGAAGTTCGGGTTATTAAGAGACAACTTCTGTGTAAAAACAGATATGAAAAACAAAACCCTTTCCCACTATTCCCAAGTACGGTCTATAGATCTTTATATTTTTACTTTTATGTTCTCCTACACAAGAACAATATTCTACTTAATACTGATTTCTGAAGCACTCTGACCTGGTGTTGTTCTTGAACTTGAGGAAGTAGTGGAGGCAGTTGATGCAGTGATGAGGTCCAGGACCTTCACAGCCGTTCTCATTGCATTCAGAGTCACAGGGGCCTGGCGGTACACACAAGTAACAGTGTAAAGAGATGATGATCGTAGGAAGAGGTTTATAGTCTAATAACTTTGTCCATATTAACTGAGTTTATGGAATAATTCATTTCGTTTTATTGCACCCTTATTCCTAATGTGGCAGTACAACTTACTCTCATTGTGACAGGACAGTAAAAACAGCAGCTGCCAAAGAATGATGTGACTTTGCAACGCTGCTACTGTGGCGAACCCGTCTGTGTGCAGCTCTGGATTTATCACTCACCGTTGTACTCCTCTGTG
The DNA here is from genome assembly GCA_916701645.2 of Sebastolobus alascanus. Taxonomy (NCBI): domain Eukaryota; kingdom Metazoa; phylum Chordata; class Actinopteri; order Perciformes; family Sebastidae; genus Sebastolobus; species Sebastolobus alascanus. Next base: position 746,677 of record CAKAOJ020000142.1, on the reverse strand, counting down.
AACTCCTCATCGGTGGGCGTCAGCATGTCTGTAGAGCGGGGCTTATCGCTGCGCAGAGACGAGTACGGGTGCACAGAGGTGCCGTACAGCACCAGTGACCACTCCTTCAGCTTGCCTGAGGAAACAGAAGCATTGTTAAAGTCTCTTTGACACAGATCCACTTCAGTCTGTCCTGATGGTGAGCAGCTGAACATCCTTTGATGCCCGTTTGATTTGTATATTCAATACATAGTGTTGTCATTATGTTCCACAAAAAGAAAACAGATGTGTACTGTCAGGCAGTTGTCCAGCGTTTTTTCTTGTTTCAGTTCAGTTGTAACGTGATAACTCCACTCCACTCTCTAATTATTCTTCATTTTCAGCTATCATAAATAGATTATATTACATTAAACTCGTAATGATACACAGGAGAAAACTAGGCACAAGTTACATGGGATCATAGTGACCGACCTAACAGCTTTTTAGGAACTGCCACTCTCCATTTGAGACTTTATTATGTTGTTAAATTAGTGGGTCATTTGAGCAGTTAAGTTCACTGCCTCCAGAGCAACATGTGTGCTCCTGCTGGTCCTACAGTACACTCTGAAACCTCCTCCTGTGTCTTCTACTTCTACTGTCTCTGGAAATCAGGTTTAAAAAAAAACAAATGAGTATGAAGACTGATAATTCTTTTTTAATTAAAGAAATTAGCAACACGGTCATACCGGGTACTTTCTGGCTGCGGAGTTGAGAAGGTGAATCATAGATCTCTAGGACCCAGTCGCCTGCTGCCTTCTCTCCCCAGCAGTGGGTGGTCATAAACTCCCAGTTCTTAAAACCCTCCATGGAGTGATCAAACAACCTGCACATCAACAACACATGCGCGCACACACACACACACACACACACAGACACACAAAAAAAAAAAGTCACAAATAAGGAAACAACTCAAGGACTGCAAATACCAGTACAAACAGTCTCAACCACTCAACCAAGTACGATCACAGTCTCTAATGAACTGTGGACAGACATTGTACAGGACTGTGGTTTATCTGAGGTGAACATGGACTACAGCGCTTACAATACGTTCAGAGTCTAAATCCCCTAGAGGTTATCACATTTTATGGTGTTTTAGCCAAGATTAAATATTCTTCTTGTTAACAAAGCAAACAGACAATTGAATCCACATTTTAAAGAATAATGCAAATGTATTTAAATGTAATACAGAAACATCTAATTTAGCTTCTGTAAGTATTTAACCCCATGAGGCCCAACATTTCTAATTTAAAAGCACCATGCCTTATTCTGGAGCTGGTATATAATATATTTCGTCAAAATGATGTACAAATGTCTGTCGTGTATATTTTTCTATATCATTTCTATCGTGATATAGGCTAAGCTTATATTTATTTCTTTTTTCTCTATAATTTCACTTAAATTGCACTCAATTTATTAAAATGAGAAAATACTCACACAAAAATAGGCTTTACCATGTGGTTCTTTCATATAGACTATTTATTTATTGAATTACCAGAAAACATGCTTTATCGTGATATACGTATAACGTTATCAAGATATGAAACGACCTATATCATTATAGAAGATTTTGGCCATATCGCCCAGCCTACCTTGTTCTAAGTCAGAACAAAAAAGTTGAAGCTTTTAGTCCCCTTAGTGATTTTTTTTCCAGTTTTTGATTTTACATTAATTTGAAAAAACTGCGAATTAAAATAGACCCTGACACGGGTTATTCTATTCGAAGACAACATTCTGACAATAATCAATTTCATTTTGCAACGTCCTCCCTGTTGATGTGGTATTACATTGCAGATAACATGTTTCTTTACCTGTTGGCAAGCAGCTGAGACTTGGTCCCTGAGGGTGAGGTCAGATTGATTGACAGGTCCCCACGGCGAGGATGTGTGATTGTAATACGTACGACCACGTGCTCCAGGTAGATCACATGGTGGTTGGGGTTGTCAGTGCATCCTGTTGCCTTGTACACCGACCGAACCACATGCTCTGGACGGATAGTTCTGCAGGAATCAAAAAGATAGACATCAGGAGAACATTCACACTAAAACAGAAATATCCACAGTTTGTTATTTCTGGGAGCATTGACTGTTAAAAATGTGAATATTGTCTTTAATCGATGCATCAAGTTATCAATGAGTCGACTGATGGAGACAAGAGAGTCCACTCAAAACCAGCTCCACTGACAAAAAGTGGGAAAACCATAAAACAAATCTATGGACATTGCGGCATTATCCAAAAAGATTCGCTGGGTAAACCAGTACATTTCATTGCAGTAAAGATTATCAAACAACCATCAAACACCAACAACTACAATTACCGCCTGGCGGTTATATGTCTCCGACAACCAGTCAAATTGCAGTTTACATCCATTTCTGTCCAAAATGTCATCACTACATCATTTTATCCTGTTAGACATTTGTGTGAAATTGACATAACTAGCACATAAATTCTTAGTTAATTTATGGCCAACTATGTGTTTTGTGAAGTCACAGTGACCTTTGAGCATCAAATTCTAATAAATTCATCACTGAGTCCAAGTGGACGTTTGTGCCAAATTTGAAGACATTCTCTCCAGACATTGCTGAGATATCACATTAACGAGAATGAGATGAACGTGAGGTCACAGTGACCGTTGACCATCAAATTCTAATAAATTCATCATTGAATCCAAGTGGACGTTTGTTTTTTTTCCCTCCAGGCGTTGCTGAGATATCACGTTAACGAGACTGGGATGGAAGTGAGGTCGCAGTGACCTTGAACTGTGACCTCCGGCCGTGGCTGTCGCCGGCACGGAGGCACAAAAAAGCAAACAAAAAAAGGATATCGGATATTAAAGCCGAGCAGATGGCTAAATCGGGTTAAAACACTGTTACATATCACTCAAGATAAAACGTTGGCTCTGATTACAGTAGCTTCAAGGAAAGACTTTCAAAAAGAGATCTTTCCTCTTTACGAAGCTGTGAAACTAATTTTAAAGTGAACTTGTTGTGCATTTAAAGCTACTAATTGGTTTCAAGGTTCCATTTACAACTGGAGAGTATTTCTTCATTGAAAGACGAGCAAAGAACGGCACTGAAGGCTTTCCTCGATGGAAAAGATGTTTTTGCTCTTCTCCCGACTGGCTTCGGCAAGCGTTTGATTGACAGATGGTTCATCCAATCACATGCCAAGTATCTTTTTAAAGTGCCTGCCCTTTTCCAAACAGTTTCCAATGACAGCTTCTCAGGTGGTTCTGTGTAACAAACCATCTGGCGGGTCAGGTTAGCTCTTTTGTGCCCTCAGTCATAATGCACCTGTAGTCTGTGTGCTCTTTCGGGGAGTGGGGTTGGGGACTGTGGCTGTCTCCCTACACTGAGACATTCTGCTCACTCACCAAAGACTCTGTAAGAGACGGACATAACACTCAATATCAAGTTTCAATACACTGAGGCGCCCCTAAACGCAATCACGTGTACTTTGATTTAACCTCCTCCAAAATCCAAAGAGCATGCACAAAAGTTTTCCATTTCCCAAACCTCAACCAGCCAAAGAAACCAAGAACCATGAGCATGATAAGAAAGACAAAGAACTTCATTTGTTCCGTCTGCTATGCGCCGCTCACCGAACAGTCGGCCAACGCAAACATAATGACCCCTTGAATAACATCTGTGGTATGATCTAATATAATAGCGGTACAATGACAAAAACAGTAAAAACATGGACAGGTTCCAGTACAGGGGACAATGAACACCATCTTGCCAGAGAGAGAGAGAGAGAGTCATCCATCGCTGCTGCACATGAAGCAGCTGAGCCAACTCAACACATTAACTCACTGGCTGGATTACATGCAGGGTTTATTCACTGGAAACTGACACAGAGCTGGTGAATTACACTTGCTCGCAAATAACATAAAAAGGGAGGATTACTATAATTATTTTTTTGTAGGGTAGAGAGTTGAAAGACAATTATTGCCAGCGACTTGTGCGGTTTGATCCTGTATTGGAAACTGTTTTATTAGATTGCCTGTTGTCAGGGTTACAATGACGGTGATGACACTTTTAGGGCCTAAGTGATACAGCACAGATGTTTATCTTAAAGAGGAAAATTACCCCAAGACAATTTTCGGCTGGTAAAGATTGCCTACAGCTGTGCGATGAAGATGAAGCTTTTTTCCTTAGAACAACGTATTACTCAAACTTGGCTCAAGGATTAATTGAGACAAAGAGCAACACAATGATTACTAAATGTTTTCTCTTTTGCCATTGAGACCACATAGTACCCACAAATATTTCAATTACAGTCATAAATATCTGCTTTAATCATTCTGCAAAGTGTTTTCTCAAAAGTTTAGCGTTATGGTAACCATCTGAAATTATGAGTAAGTGGTTGTGTCGACTGTGGGATCAGTCTATTGATAATTAATTACAGCTAAATATACCAATTTGTTTGTGAAAGGGCAAAACTGGCCAGCAAGATGAATTTAATGATTTCCACTGAGTATTGTACGTAAATGTATGTATTTTAACCTACTAACATTGGTGAAACAAATCCATCTTTCTCATATCAATTAAATCATTGAATTTGTATGAAAGGAGTCAAAGTGGTTTATTATTATTTTATATTTACAACATGAATTGTTTTTCCAGAATACCGGCAGGTAAACAATCCATAACAATTTCTCCATTTGTCCTTCGACTCCATCTCTGATCATTTATATAATTCTTGAGGGACTGATAGTCGATATAAATAATTAAAGTAACCGTGTGTAACATTTTGGGGGATCTATTGGCAGAAATGGAATATAATATTAATACGTATGTTTACTTTAATGTATAATCACCTGAACATAAGAATTGTTGTGTTTTCTTTACATTAGAATGAGCCGTTTATCTCTACATAGGGAGCGGGTCCTCTCTTCACAGAGTCAGCCGCCATGTTTCTACAGTAGCCCAGAACAGACAAACCCCTGTGTTAACTTTTCCCTGCTTGGGCCGGAGTCGATAACGTTACTTGCTTCAGAGATAACCCCCGTCACACCACTCAGCCGCCAGGAAACAAGACACGGGAAACCTCTGTTGGTCTTGAGGAGCTGCAGCATTTATTTCTGCACAAACTGCAACTTCCACTATACATTTACTTGATATTCTCAAAGCTAAACTAACTCTGTCTTCTGCTCCGCCAGCTCACTTGTTCGCTCACACATATTCACCGCCGCTCTCTCTCTCTTGCTTCACCACTCACTTCCCACGTACACACAGACTCTACGCACTGGCTCTAGAAGGGCCACTCTCGCTTTCACGTCGGCCACCGTAGTTCTTCTACACACTTGGCACATGGGAGAAGTTGCTCTCTGCAACCTCACCACTAGATGCCGTCAGATGTTACGCACTAGACCTTTAACATTAAAACCACTGAAAACAGATTAATACACAAGAACATTGTATGAGCTCAAGCAGACGTGATGGAACGAATAACAGAGGGAAAACACTGATCGTCTCTTTCGTAAGTAGTCGATGTCCGCTTGGAAAGCGGACAGCAGTAATGGCTGGGGAGTCTAGGGCTGATATCACAGCTCTGGCTTCTCCATGACACAACACAGATAACTGAACCGTACGCATGGGACCGAGCAGAGCAGATGCACAGCTGATTACCACCAGCCTGATTGCACACAGATCAGGCCGTTTTCCTGGTGCGTGCTCCAAGTGGAGTGAGGCGAGCGATTGCAGACAGACATTACCAAACGCAGTCAGAGGGGCCAGCCAGAGGGTGTGTGGGAACACAGCCGGGATGGCTGCACTCATGTAGCAAGTTAGGAGCACAGAACACACACACACACATACATACAGTGCACACGCACATCTGTAGGAAAGGAAAAGAGACGCATATAGACCTGCTTCCAAAACACATTAACACAATCTATAAAAAACACATAGGCACAGTCACACATCCAAGATGCAAGTGAGCACAGACACATTTATATATACATTTATACTCAATAAAGTGGTTTGTTAAGGGAAAAGAATGTTTCAGACTTTTTTGGGCGGTTTTGTTATGTGTTACACAATAAACTTTCATGACTTTTTGCCTTCGGTCCAAAACAAAACAAAATAAAGCCTTGTGTTTCCTGGTGATTGCCTACTTTTAATTTGCAAGCCTGTCATTTGGCTGCATGGACGGGGGGGTAATTCTGTTTATGAACAAGGCTTAAGCTCCCACTAACTGGACAAATGTGTGACTGACCATTTCACACATGTCTACTCATAAATACACTACACATGGAAAAAGGAGGCTAAAATGACGGGGTTGTTTTTATTTCTTTCACGCAACAACAGCGGTAATCTCTCCATGAGCCTACGTACGCTACACGAGTACGGAGGTCTGAGCACAACTGCCTCTGACACAAGCCGGACTACATAAGCCTCACATGGACTGACTTGTGCACTGGAGCAGAACAGACAGAATGACACTGATAATGCTGCAGTCGCTGGCCATCGAGCCTCCGACTGAAAGCAAACCAGTTCAGGGCCCGAGTTCAGCCAGCCAGCCGAACCTAGAACAGTGCTCCGGCTTCCAGCTGCATCAAGAATAACAAGCTGTGAAGCCCTGGCTCTCTCTCTCTCTCCTTGTGTGTGTGTGTGTGTGTGTGTGTGTGTGTGTGTGTGTGTGTGTGTGTGTGTGTGTGTGTGTGTGTGTGTGTGTGTGTGTGTGCGTAGTAAAGGTCTTATGTGAAAACCACCCTGCCAGAACTAATGCTTGGCCCCTATCAAGGTACAGCTTGCACAACCGCACTCTCGAACACATGCCGGTGCATAAAACACCAGGGAAAGAAGAAAAATGAGAGACTCACTTATCTGGCTTTAAACTCAGAGAGTCTACTACAATTAACATACATGTTTAACTACAGAAGGACCATCATTACTGCGGCACAGCAGTAGATTTCCAGAATTACTTTATGTGGACACCCCAGTCCACATGCTGCTGGTTTGGCCCCTTTAGGTTCAATTAAATGAAATCCTAATGCTACGGCACACCATGATATTGTAACCAAGAGAGCGCTTCCAACTTTGTGGCAACAGTTTGGGGAAGTTTCTTTCAAACGGGGGGCCATGAAGAAATGGTTTTCCCAAGTTTGGTGTGGAAGAACTTGACTTGCCTGCAGAGAGGTTTAAAAATGACATATCGGTGTAACGTTTGCATGTCCACATACTTTTGGCCGCGTAGAGAATATTAGAGCTCCAATAATTAATCCATTAGTTGTCAACTATTAAATTAATCGACAACTATTTTGATAATAATCAATCGAAAAGTCAAATTGATCTGATTCCAGCTTTTTCAATGTGAATATTTTCAGGTTTCTTTACTCCTCTATGACAGTAAAATGAATATCTTTGAGTTGTGGACAAAACAAGACATTTGAGGACGTCATCTTGAGCTTTGGGAAACACTGATTGACTTATTTCACCATTAATCAATTAATCAAGAAAATAATCGGCAGATTAATCGACAATGAGAATAATAGTTGGTTGCAGCCCTAGTGTTTATTGAAATGCTAAAAGGAGACTCATGGTTCAATAGGTTTTCAGGTCAATGTGATATAGTTCCTATTCATTAGTGTGCTCAACAAGTGGTCTGGTCACTTGGAAGCTTGTCAGCACTTGAAATGCAAAACTTGTTCTTTGCCAGCTAGTATGTCAGGATACGTTTGTCTGTGTGCGTCTGTGTGTGTGAGAGTGTGTTTGTTCTACCTTATTTGTCGGTCTGCGCTCTCCACACAGACGTGCTGAGTAGGGACTTGCTTCCATCGCTCCGCCTCCTTCACCATCGCCTCAGCGTCCATCAGACCAAAGCCGTAGAGGTGGCTGACTGGAGGAAACAGAGGAAAGTCACAGCTGATCAGAGCACTCCAATGCTGACTCTATTGTTTCTCATACCAATGACGGTTTATCAAAAAAGGATTGTTTATAGTTCAAACTCCTGAGGAAGAGTTTGCGTTCTTTACCCAATCACGGGAAATCCTCCAACCTGAAAAAATCTCAAAGAGGTGGTCGGGTTAAGAATCAGTGATAAGATCTCTGGACAAGTTTGTAACCCTCCTTAAAGGCATCTAGTATTCCTAGTAAAGACTGTTATCTAGGTTAATAAAGAGTCAAAATGTGTCCAAAACGAAAGCAAAAAATTCAGAGCATCAATTGTTTTAACAGGTATTATCTACTAGCTGATGGAAATACTGAGGACATATAAGGTAGTAGGTAGTTGTCTAAAAGTGGAAAAGAAAGTTTCAACACCACTAAACTTATGTGTACAGCAGGTCAAATATGAATTCCTTCCATACTTCTCCCACCCCTCCTTCCCTGCTCTGTTTCTCTTTAGTTCCTCTTTGAAAAAAACAGTCACTTGGAAAATCTCCAGGCACACATGGGCCTGCAGCCTGGCTGACCCCTACTTCTCACTGTGTTGGTTTCTCTCCCTCACACACACACACACACACACACACACACACACGCAGGTATGCACACACACATTTAAACACAGTTACAAACAGCAACCACAACACGGACCCTGACAGATGGCAGCTGGTGGCGCAGTAGTTAAGCAAGAAGGAAACATTTTTGGAAACTGCTCATCATCCCTCTTCTGATTGGAGAAAACAAATTCAGGAGTCAAAATACTGCATATTGATTTCTCTGTAGCTGTTTTGTATTTTTCGTTTTAACACACTGCATCCCACTATGAATCTTAAATGCAACAGTTGCTTAATTGATGTGTTGAGACAGTGGATGGATAGATTGATGATATCTATCTGTGTAAGAGTGTATGTACCATTGTATCCAGCAGCATTGGTCTTCCAGTCAGGGGCGCTGAGATGTCCGGCTCTCGAGGTCTTTACGATTATGTGCTGAACATCTCTCCATGATAGAAGAGGACTGTCAGAGGAAAAAACACACACAAGTACATTAATATATTTATTGTAATGTAAGAAATCCAAGGACCAAGGAGTAGGAGCACATAACTAAGCAGGAGCTAAATACATAAATAAATGACATAAAGACCTGCTTTCCTATGCACATACGCAAACAGATATACGCATGCATTTTAAATAACAAGATCTACACACAAGGTCAAGCAGCGCTTATGATTTAAATACAGGAATGATGATGAGAAATTGCTTTTGAATAATTCATTATGTTGTGAAAGGAAATGCAGAACATGGAGAGAAAATGACTAAAAGGGGGAGAAAGAACAGGAAGACATGAAGAGATATCTGAGTAAATTCAGACAAGATCATGAGATGGATGAAAGAGGAACATAAGAAGTTTAGGATAAAAGGGGGAAGGGGGTTAAAAAAACAAAAGCGCAAGGAGGAAGAAAGCAGATGAAATGTAAAACAAGGTAAATAAAACATAGTAATATACAGTAGGTGGAAGATTACTGAGAGAGAAAATTACAGGGAAGCATAGATGGAGAGCATAGATGCCCGTTCATCCGTCCCTAGTTTCTCAGATCTCACGTGAGATCCATTACGAGATGGCAGCCATGTGCCTCGACCGCTTTGATGTCCAAATGCTACATTAAAGGGAAAAACCGGGAAGAAGTGGGTCACCAAGTTTCCTGGGATTCCCTTCCATCTCATATGCCGACCAGATGCTCCATTCCCTCCCCTCATGTCACTCCCTCCCTCGCCATCTGAGACCTCCAGAATCTGCACCGCTCTGAATCAGTCGACCTAAAACTAACATTTAAGGATTGAAACCCAACATTCGGATTTTAAAAGTTAGGAAGATACGCAGGTATGGTGTGAGAGGGAGACAGAGAGCGACGTCTGACCTGAACACACTGTGCCTGTTGAGCCGCTTGTGTAAGAGCAGGTTCTTTCACATCTTCCTGTGATCTCTTAAACCAAAAATGCACTAGAGGACTTTTAAAATCCTTAACATCTGGGAGAAGTCTCAGCATCACACCTTTAGCTGCTGACTTTCACAGATTACAGTCAAAAGCCTCCTTCACACATGCACTTTATTCACTAAATGATCGGGCAATTTTATCTGTATCGTGGTGGAGTAGCACCACTAGGCCGGGGATAGGGTTCATCATTTGTCGCTATGTTTTCTTGTACTTTTATCTTGTCTTTATTATATTGTTCTATGCATATATTGCATTATATATTCGTACTTTCTGCAAGACTGAACAAGAAAGTATAATTCATCTGTTTTATGGTTGCCCTTATTGTATTACATTTTGAAAGACAAAACAACACATGCAATTAATATTGAAGGTAAAAATGTTATCACTTAATTTTTTTTAAAGACTATTTTTTGGGGGCTTTTATTCCTTTATTGACTGTGACAGAGATAGTTTTAGAAAGGGAAGGAGAGAGAGAGAGAGAGAGAGAGAGAGAGAGAGAGAGAGAGAGAGAGAGAGAGAGAGAGAGAGAGAGAGAGAGAGAGTGTGAGAGAGAGAGAGAGAGAGAGAGAGAGAGAGAGAGAGAGAGAGAGAGAGAGAGAGAGAGAGAGAGAGAGAGAGAGAGAGAGAGAGAGAGAGAGAGAGAGAGAGAGGATGACATGCAGCAAAGGGCCACAGGTCGGACTGAGCCTTGGCACATGGGGTTATCACTTAATTTTGAATGTGATAACAGTTTATGGTCTATTGTTAGCTCAATCCCATCTTTTAAGTTGTTTTTAATTGAAATTTAATGTTATTATGAGTCTCTTAAATTTGTAACACATAAGAAATCCATGTGAGATGTTTGTCTGAAGAAGACTGAAGTTTGTCTGAAGAAGTCTGTCACTTAAGTAATTTCCTTATTTTGGATTTAATAATTGACTTATTTTTCTATTATTATTATTATTATTATAATAATTATTATTATTATTATTATTTTATACAACACTGTTGATGATGTTATTTTTCTTCTTTCTGTATTAACTGAATTGGTATGACTGACTGTTTGTACTTTATGTACGTCTATTTTAATTGTAAGTTTAAACAAATGCTCTGTATGTTGTGTTACATTGTCAAAACACATTGTAAATGTTTGACTTAAATAGAAGTTAAAAAAAAAAACATTGTGTTTACTTGTAATGAAATATCACATTTGTTCTTTAGGGTTGCACACATGGTGAGAGAAAAATAAATAATCTAGAAAAAACTACATGTTTTATGTATTGCTACCTTACATGGATATTATATCTATTATTTAGAGGTTTGGTGTGATTTTATTCATTAATCAGGTCAAACTACAGGATCACATTCAAATTAGTCAGTCAGACATGTTTTATAAAATCCTGAGATCTCCAAACTTTAGGACACAAGGATTTTGATTCCTAAACTTTTGCACACTACAAGACAATGTGGGCCGACCGTCCCTGTTGACCTGCTCTATTTGTCGCAGACCAGTTCTTTTTTTAATCAGTCATCATAACAAAATCAGAATAATATTAGTTGGTATTTTAATCCCAACCATTTAATTTTACTTACAGTAAGAACAGAAAAATTCTGCTATGCTGAAAGCTGGCCATCAATCTCTCTCAGCACAGCTAAACTTTTCACATTAGCTGTCCATCATTCTTTGGCTTTTAACGGAAAGTAAACAAATTTACTTAATGGAGTGTTGGTTCAACATTTTTGCAGATATCAGGGTTATATTCAAGCTTTCTGATGTTAGGGATGAGATCAGGATTAGACAAAAAAAAGAAAAAAATACTAGATGGAAGGAAGATTTCTTCTTTTTAATGGAAGCCCTGCAGTAAACCTGAAATATCACATCCCTGCGGTGCCCGGAATACAACTGTAGATCAGACAGAAAAGTTGAACTCATGGCTTCAATGAGCCCACACTTGTCAAATCCAACATAGACTAAATAGCTGAAAATAAAATATCAAGTAAAAAATAATTAAAGGATTGTAGCACAGATAAGTGCTATGAAAAGTCAGAATAATTAATGTTCAGATCAATATTAATAGGCTTAGCTGCCACTGTGTAATTATGGTTCCATACATGTTTTATGGTCATTAATTAAAAGTGACTCTGGCATCGTTATCTAGGCCACGACAGCCTTCCCATAAACAAGCCAATACTAATTAATGGAGTAGCTCACATACTCGGGAAAAACAGCAGCGAATCAGTACGTCTCATATAGGTTTCTTCCTATTTTAAGTGTAATTATGGATGAAAACACACGTGAGGAGAAAGCAAAATAGGACGTGAAGGAGGAGGCAAAAAAGTAAAAAAATGTCAATAGTCCATCTCCATCTGATCTCACCTTGGTTCAGTCCAGTGATGGAAGATTAACTATAATCAGCATTTTTCACTCTAAAATCTGCCTCTCTAAGTTGAATTTTAAAGCAGACGAATGGAGAAGAAATGGTGTTTTCTCTTCGCTCATATGTCCCTGCTTTGGTTGCTTAAAACCTCCCAGTAGATGAGATTCTTATGGTAGGTTATCCTCGCTCATTTCTTGTTCATCCCTCCTAATTTCCTCACTGAAGTCTCCCTATTCACTCACTTTTCCATTTCTTCACTTCCAAGGACAAAAGGAAAGGGGAAAGAAATAAAAGTTTCTGAAGCTCTGAAATGTCGCTGCTTGCCGTGCTAGACTCAAGCTCATAAAAAAGATAAATCATGTGCAGACTTAAAACATTTTAAACTTGGCAAAAACTACAGAGAGCGGCGCATGGGACAGTTTTCTGAAGTAACGTGTGCCAATCCAGTCTCATACCAAGGGAAAAGACCTCACAACAGAGAGTTTAAAGAAGTCTAGCGTCACGGCGTCTTGCGACATATTTATCACAGAGAGTTCGCTCGCTTTCATTCACCAGATAAGAGCAGATACGATCAGTATTGCACAGTTTGTCTAAACTCTTTCATCCTCTCCTCTTTGCCTGCATGTACACGCATGCAAGTTTATCCATGTGAGAGAGTGAATGAAAGGAAAGAGAGCTTTTGCCTTGGAGGGAAAAAAAAGAGCATCGTGACAACGGTGGAGGCACAGCACGCACGACAGAGAGGAGGTGAGCGCTAGCAGAAGAGAAGAAAGCAGGCGGGAGAGAAGCAGTGTGTGTGATAATCTTGTTGAGGAAACAGGCTTACGTGCCCAGCACTGCCTCGAAACCGAGAATATTTTCTACTGGGAGGATTTGGATTGGATTATCCAGGTTAAATGAAATGACCTCGGCTAACCGAGCCGCTAAACATGTGATGATGGGGTAAAGCCCAAATCAGAGTATTTGCACCTGCACCGCACTCTTTCCAATTAATGAATTTATCTCAAATAAAGCAACAGGTTTCCAAGAGGGGCAGGGCGGGAATCTGCGGTGTCATACACAAAAAGCAACCAGGGCATCTAGAATGGAAAGACAGGACATTGGAACTTATTGAAAATAAAATGCTTTTAAAGTTGCTAAAGTTAAAGCTTTGAAAGTGCCAACGTTGAAATTGGCACTCCCGTCCCTTCTAGTAGAAACGTTTGGCATGAAAGCACCTGGCCCAGAAGAGTCTGTGGGTAGCCCTGCTTGTTGCAGACAAATTCTGCCACTAAGGACACCTTGAAACCAATATCTAAACGGTTTATATTGTTAGGGATTGTTTAGAAAAGTGCTATATCAATAAAGTTTATTATTATTATTATTATATGTTTAAAAGCAACAAAAAGGGACAAAATTGGGTTTGGGGCCAATATTTTGCCCACGATAATGATGACATCACTACACAGGTGATTCTGTTATAAGATATATCTCAAGACAACCATCTGACATGTCGTAATCAGTCATAATCTATTTCTATTTATGACGTCATGAAGAGCCGTCTGTTTTATAGATAGCTGAGAAGAAACACTGTGTACCAAAGTGCCATCATTGAAACAGCCATAAACTGGCAGAAAGCAGAACAGTTCAGAGTTCAAATGTCCACGGTAAAGGAGGCCATCACCCCAGTCTCAGGATGCAAGGTTCTGCACTGGCCTGGGGGGGCTTGAAAATATTTTTTATCTACAAAAGGGGGGCCTGCAGAAAAGGTTTGGGAACCACCGACCTAAATGTTCCCAAACTCACCCAAAGCCCTCTCAGCAGGTGCACTGGAGACCAGGAAGTTTCTCTACCAAGAAAAATGATCCACACAAACTGTCCAGTATTGATGTTGGCCTGCATCCAGAATAACAGTTGAATATTAACAGCTGATGACTCCCTTCATTCAGCATTTCAACTTTACCATCTGCACTCATCGGCATTCAGCTATTAAAGGGATATTCGGGACACTCAACCTGCTTTGGATGAACAAGAAGGACTCCTGTATTTATACAGGCCTTTAAGGCAAGAGATCCCTGCCAGCTGCAGATGTAATCAGTAAATGTGAATACATCACTACACGCATACATAGAGTAGAGGCAGGTTATTAGCATGTAAGTGCTGAAACTCTGGTGACCGGATGCAGGTGTATAATGTGCTATATGGAGTTATTACCATGGATGTATAAAGAGAACTGGATACACTGTTGGAGGCGGGGCCCCGTTCATTCCTATGAAAGTTGCTCAGTGGCGCATGAAGACAAAATGGCTCGACTTCCGCCTGGAAAAGTACCCGGATCTTGGGCACATGGAACATGCGCAGTAGCGTCCGCTCGGTCACATGACCGGTGTCGGACTCTCGTTTTTGTGTCAAAATATTGATTTCTTAAGTAAGTAGCCGTGTAATAAGCGGGATAATGTACAGCTAGCTGGTCATTGTTGTGAAAGTAAATCCTGCACATAATATGCTCTAACCATTACGTTCTCTAGCCAACCATCCAGAAGTACATTTAGTTTTGTTGTACTGCTCAGCACGTATGTCCTGCAGGAGTGTCAATAGAACCAATAAGGTCCTGGTAATTTTAATCCTGGAACTACTTTTCAAGGAACTAAAAGGTTTCTTCAGCCCATTGTTGTCTGCGTTTCCATAGCGGTCTAAAGACCTGCGAAGATCAGGCAAATTAGTCCGCTGACACCGGACGATTTTGTCTCACTGTGACATTTACTGCTGCATATATTTACTGATGCACGTTGGATGAAATGAATGAAATGCAGGGGAGGCAAATGAAACTAAGAGCGCCTGTCTCCACAGTAAATAATCTGTTGAGTGTTTGATGGTTATGTATTTGTGCTTTAGAACGTAACCGCCGTGAAACAATAAGAAAATAACTTTATTTTCTATCGTTCACGGCACCGCCGTGCTGCCTGTCTCTTCTACCGCTCGCCCTCTCAGCTCGCTCGATCTCTCTCTGTCTTTTTTTTAAGTGAGTCGGGAAACCGACAGCAGAGCCTAACTTTACTTTTAATGTCATCCAACAAAGAGAAATGCTCTCCCCTCATTCTAAAATGGTCTTAAATCGATACTATCGTACTTCCTTGTTTTATGAATGAAGCAGTACACAAGCAGCAGCGGTTTGACCAATCAGCAACGGTCATCCTGCAAACTCCACCTCGAAAGTTCCTATATTTTCAGAAAGTACTAGTCCCTGACCCTCCCTGGCCTTTTTGGGGGGTAAAATTCCCAGAAAATGTCCCCGGAAGTTAATTTAGACCCTGGTCCCTGCGGTCAAAACGCAATAAGTCCCTAAAAAGGGGGGCTTAAGTAGAGTCCAGTTGTCTGAAGTGTCAGTAGATTCCTCAGAAAACCTGCATGTCGTTGGTACGTCTCTGCACAAATGTTGCTGGTATTAACTGACTTAAACAAAGATAGATTTTCCAAGTAATTAAATGCATCTCCATCGCTGACTTGACAATGATGTATTTGTGAGAAAATGCTTCACGTGTTCCCCTCATAGATCAATGAGGCCAGAGGACAAGAGGGCATTAGAAGGTAAGCAAGGGGCAAAGGGATGAAGCGAAGGGATGAGGTTAAGTGGATCTTACTTTGCCTCCAGGGCCAGAGCAATAATGGCAGCAGCCATGGGAGCCGAGGCAGATGTCCCCGTGTGACTGTCTGTACATCGATGTCTCAGGTCTGTTGTGATCTGCGGATAGAGGAGAGGAGGAGGAGAGTGAAGACAGAGTTAGACAGGGGAGAGAGATGAAGAGGAATTACAGGGATGAAGAAGGAGAAAAAGGGGGAAGGGCAGAGTCAAGACGCAA
Organism: Sebastolobus alascanus; assembly: GCA_916701645.2. Taxonomy (NCBI): domain Eukaryota; kingdom Metazoa; phylum Chordata; class Actinopteri; order Perciformes; family Sebastidae; genus Sebastolobus; species Sebastolobus alascanus. Next base: position 730,584 of record CAKAOJ020000142.1, on the reverse strand, counting down.
CCCAGAATAAAACAGATGAAGAAGAGGAAGAGTAGACAGTTAAGGATGTGGAGTTAGAGGAAGAGAGGAGAAAATAGTGACAGTGATGGCAGGAAGAGAGGAAGAAAGAAACAGACAGAGAGATTGAAGTCATGAGGATCAGGAGGATTTAGACACACCTGAAACTTACATTCCGGGTCTGGTACACTACAGATAACACACACACCGATACTCACACACAAATACACGAATCACCAGTTTTCCAAATAATTCAGGGAATCAATTCAATCCCCAAGGAGAAGCCAAGGAATAAGAAGAAAGAAGGAGTAGTAAAACATGTTGTTAAAGCGCTGTATGTTCGCTTTGATTATATGGACTTTAGACAGCCAACTAGTCAGACAGCTTGACAGTCGGTCAGCCAAGAAAAGCTTGGCTAACTTCCAGTCTGAGCCCTCATCAAAGGACCTCTCCTGGACCAAAAAGTTTGAGGGATTATCTGAAGACACACACACAGAGAATCTGAAATGGTTTAGAAAAGAGTGAAAGTGGTCCAACAGCATTTAGTGGACAGGACAGTCTGTGCTCAAGTAGATTAGACCGACATTCAGATATATGAGGTTCTACTGTAAGAGGACAAAGCTGGAGGGAAACTGTGTGTGTGTGTGTGTGTGTGTGTGTGTGTGTGTGTGTGTGTGTGTGTGTTTGAGTGTTTGTGTGTGTGTTCGAGTGTGTGTGTGTGTGTGTGTGTCTGTAGCATAAGTACGAGGAATGTTGCAAGACGCTGCCAGACAAGCTAGCTCACAGTGGACAACTGTCACTGTCCATCCCAGTGGATCATGGGAGTGATGCGGTCAATTTGGGTCAAACCAGGCCACACCAGTGGACCCACAAGCACACACAAACAAGGCCAAGTTAGTGTCAAATAGCATTAGGCTGTATTTATTAACTGAAATTATATATTGCATGTGTTAATTTTTTTATTTTTTTTAAGCTCCAAATCAAAACATGGTCAGTATCCAATGTAAATTAGGCAGGCCGTTCTCATACGCGTACTAAAAGTAATGCACTGTAATTTGTATGTATACCACGAATTCTATCCGTATTTAATCCAAAAAATCGTGAACCTGGAAGTATGAAGGAGGTCGGGGTGGATGGGTGGGTCAAAAAGACCCAGGAGATCGTGGGAAACTGGAAGTCAACATTGATTTATTTGTCAAGTAACTTCCGTATTTAAGTTACGCCACTTCCTGAGTTATTTTAACCCAAACTACCGTCTTTTCCTAAACCTAAGTAGGTTTTGTTGCCTAAACCGAACCAAGTTGTTTCCTGTGAAGAAGGATATTTATGCAAGCAACATGCGGAAACTGACAAGTTGCTGGACATTTGTAGGAAAACGCACAAAAAATGAGGAATAATTTTTAGTAAGATGTCATACAAACCGTTGTATGAGGATACGTTGAATTAGGTTATTTGGAACTGGCAGACGTGCCTCAGCAAGTCTTTTTGGTTCATGTCACACATTTAAAGATGGAAGACAGAAATCTTGTCCAAATTTCAATTAAGAACAAAACACCCAGCTACAACTTGGACATCAGTGAAAAAGGAATAAGCATTCTGGCCCTGCAGTGAAATTAGGCCATGGGAACTCCTTTCAAGAACTAATGCGCTTATGTGTGTGAACGTACAGCAGCAGTTCATGAAATCTACCACACACACACACACACACACACACACACACACACACACACACACACACACACACACACACACACACACACACACACACACACACACACACACACACACACACACACACACACACACACACACACACTTCACTCCTCACAATCTTTCGGTCGTAGTTCTCCCCGCTGCTGTAGGTGGTGGTCAGTGTGGACGAGCATTCCTCCAGGTACCACGGCTTGCGTCCGCTCTCGGCCGTGCTAGAGATGGAGATGGTGTAGATGGAGTTGGTGTAGCCGTCGCAGGAGCAATGGTCTCTGCTGCGCCCGCCGTTGCCTGAAGCCCACACGAAGATGGAGCCGCGGCCCTTCCTCCCCTGACAGGAAGAGACGCAGAGAGGATACAGTAAGAGGCTGCAGATTTGTTTTAGCACTTAGAGATAATTACTCCTCACCAAACTTTGTTTTGGCTTGATTATCAAACGTTATTTTAATGTCTGTCAGAAGGCAGAGTAAGATGTCCTGTGTTCATTGTGCAGAAATCACTGTGTACAGAAGAAGATCAGCAACAGTGAGAGAGACGGAAAACATCAGCAGGCAGCAAAGACTGCAAGTCCTCAGCGTCCTGGCAACAGATCTGTTGTGATTTGATCCAAGTTCAGTAATCATAACGTTTCAACTGGGAAAAATATAGTGCAGATTTTTTTTCTTTGAAAAGTTGACATTGCTGAGTGTCATGCTGTGTTAGTGAGGGTTTTTCCATGTCGGACTGAGGTTAATTTCCATCTCTTCTGACATGAGACAAGTTCATTTACTGACTGACATCAGACTAGAACCAGTACTGTCATATTAATTAGTAATAAATCCGATACAGAATATTACTTAAAAGTATGTTTGTTTTTGTGAATAGTAAATTGTATCATGTCTGATGCTTGAATGCAGCTATATTTTTTCCATTAGTTTTCAGCAGGAAGATCTTTTATTTAAATCACATCTATATATGCTTTATTTATTTATTTTTTATTCTTGAAGGCAACAGCTGCATCATCGTATTGTTGCTGTCTCGCGGCCTAGTCTGTTTTTCTGATTTTCAATATTTTCATTTTGTTACATCCTAGCGTTTGGGACCTTGTGTTTACTCGGTTCTATTTTGTTTCATTATTTTTGTCAGTTCAGTACATATCTGTCTGATGTCTGTTTCACTCAATCTTGTTACCTTTCTAACTATTTTTTGAAAATGTTACGTAAACAATGGTGTTATTATCAATGCTTATCTGAAGAATGCATCAAAAGCACACAAAAAGCCAGCATTAGAATTGACTTGAAAACAAATATGAAAGGGAGCAAAGCAATAAAGCCACAAAAATGCAAAAAAAAGAGTTTGTTTTCCACAACATATACATATTTTTTCTTTCTTTCGTATTTTTTATAGAAAATAAGAGAGAGTTTTTGCAATGATTTTATGTGCTTGTTTTGCATTTCACCAAGTTTTGGCTGAACATTGCGCACATATGGACATTTGTTATAACTGAGGCGCATTACATGTGGGGCCAGACAGCTGTTTAATATTCTAAACTAGGTTTCCAGAAGAGGTTATACAGTGTATTAAAAAAACTCATCCCAGATGTATTCAGAGGATCTTGCTAATTGAGAGAGCAGGGCCAGCTCAGAGTGAGCCTCACACTGACTCAAAGTGTGAATAAAGACACCTATTCATTTACTAATAGAGCATTCTGTCTCAATTATATGTCATCTGAAATCTTCTCAAGCCAAATTCCTTTTACTATTCAATTAGACATTGTACTTCCAAAATTGGCAGAGCTGAAAAATGCCCTACACCCAGGCCTGATGGAGACACACTGAGCTAGTTACAGTGCTGGTGATGACCGACCGAGTTGTGAAGGCAAAGTTCAGCCAGGAGTCAGTAAAAAAAGACATCTGACAAACTGACTGACACTGCGATTCACACTGTTTGCCCAGACACACACACAGATATAAAAGGTGGAATAAAGGTCTTCAAAAGGGGGTTTCTATCAGGCAGCGATAAGCGAGTGGAGCCCCTCTGAGTGAGAGGGGGATCAGACAGGAGCAAACGCTGACAGATGAGAGCGATGGAGAGCGCTTTGAAAGAAAGGAGGGGACAAAGAATGAGAGGGAGAGGAAACAGTGAGTGGAGAGAGGACGAGGGGGACGAGGGGGAGGATGAAGGATGAAGGAGAGGTGAAACGCAAGGTGAAACTGATGGACAGCAATCGTCGTCAAGAGATCGAAAGCGAGCAAATAAAAAGGATATTATGATTTATTGCTCAAAAGAACTGCCAATTAATGAATTTGTCAGTTGTCATAAAATTCATCATTAACAATTTCACTGATTGATTACTTTATCTAGCAAAAATGCCCAGACTTGTAGCTTTTCTCTAACATCATATAATTTGATTAATTGATTAGTTGTAAACTATTAAATTAATTGCCAACTATATTGATAATTGATCAAGCAGTTTGAGTAATTATATTAGAAAAAAAGTCTAAATTCTCTGATTCCAGCTTCTTAAATGTGAATATTTTCTGTTGTTTTACTCCTCTATGACAGTAAATTGAATATCTTTTAGTTGTGGACAAAATAAGACATTTGAGAACGTCATCTTGGGCTTTGGGAAACACTGATTGACATCATTTCTGACATTTTATAGACCAAACGACTAATAAATTAATCCAGAAAATAATTGACAAATTAATCGACAATGAACATAACCATTAGTTGCAGCCCTAAATTGAATATCTTCGGGATTTGTACTGTTGGGGAACAAAACCCCCAAAAATGCAGCTGTCATCTTCGGCTCTGAGAAATTGTATTTTTTTTAATTAACTGATTATTTAGTCAACAGAATGTCAGAAAATATTGATAGATTAATCAAAGATGGAAAATAATCCTTAGTTGTAGTTCAAAAATGCCCTAAAACAGAAAAAGGAAAAGGAAAGTAAAAATACTTCTTCGGGGAAAACTGTTGTGCATGAGCAACATAGAGAATCACTAATTCTCACAGTTTTTCACACATACAGCAACACCAGCCGAGGACAAGCCTCTCCACAGCTGTCAGTGGTGTCTCTAACACCTCAGCTCTCTGTGATAAACTGTCTCTTCAGAGTGTCACACAGGTACATGTTACACTCGCAAGCATGTCGTCTCCACTCAGCTTCACGCTCACACGCACACGCACACGCACACACACACACACACACACACACACACCAGCGGGAGGACATGCCAGCACAGACACATGCCCAACTCGTAGCAGTTGGACAGATATCTCCCTCACCTCTGTCATCTTAAAAGGCCAGCCTGTCAGGAGCGCAGGGACACTCTTCTGCTCACACTCCCTGCCTGTCCGTCCCTTTCCTCCTCCTCTCTCTCTTTTTTCTTTTTTGTAACATGCCACAGGCACTCAGCCTTCAGTCTCTGTCTCTTTGTCTCACCTCCCCAGAGGTCTACATCTGCTTAACCAAATAGTAGATAGCCAGTAGTAGCAAACTTTGTGAACGTGTAGATGTGTGTGTGTGTGTGTGTGTGTGTGTGTGTGTGCGTACGTGCGAGACGTGACCAGTAAATGATTTCACCCCTCTTAACCTCTGTTATAGCTTTTCCACTCCACTCAGCCAACAACACAGCGGCAGCTTGTCTTTATGCAAAATAAGCTATGAATATGTAAATGACTATATGCTAATAGACCAGGGCTGCTCTCTAATGTCCGGAGGAGCTTCACAGGTAGGGAGCCAGGGAGGACTTTGGGATACGAGCGTGAAACACACATATCTGCTTGGAGTGTGTGTTTCTGTCTTTTCTCTCCATATGAATACCATTGTCAAAGTCTTGGCTGAGCAATGAAGCACATGTTCATCTGTACATTGTGTGCACGCGTGTATATATGTGCCCACCATGCGGATGCCATTCTCGAAGGCCTGCCTGGCCAGAGACGCTGGTCCATCCACGGTCTTTCCATCATCATCAGGTCCCCAGCTGGCGCTGTAGATGTCGATGTGCTGCGGCTGGAGGCTCAGAGACTTGGCCTCCACCATATCAGTTACATCGCCATCCAGCATTCGCACACCTAATACTCACACAGAGAAATAATACATGCACAAACTAGTTTAATCTACGTCCTACATATTTCTGGCTGTTTAACAATATTCATTAAGCAGCCAGTTTAGCTGCTTAATGTCCTGCCATAGTAACTATAATTAATTAAACACAGTCAGGCAAAACGAGTCATTAATTAGAAAGCATTTCAGTATGCTTGTCCCACACAAGCCCTGGATGTATTAGACTAACAAGCATTAGAAGTTACAATGCAATGAAATATTTTGCTCCTCTTTAATATGCAAATTTCTGCAACAAGATCTCTATATATGTTTCTATAATTCAAGCTCCAATCACATGTTAGTTTTTAGTTGTTGCGTTCATAAGAATGCGCAAAGTGTGCAGAAGCAGTCAGATGTCACCATGACGACATCTCAATGGTGTGTGAGACAGTGACACAAAGACAAACTTAAAAAGGTAAAGTCTGTAGGATTTGGTGACATCTAGTGGTGTGGCTGCAGATTGCAACTAACTGAGTACCCCTCCGCTCACTCCTCCCTTTTCAAGACTGCGTTAACGTGAGCCACTGAGTGCAAAGCTGTAGTAACGCCGTTCACCTCGCTCAGAGGTCATCCTTACCATAATAACACTGCTTTAGGAGCAGCGGAAGTCAGACGGCGGCTGGCGGTATCGTGGTTTTGCACTCTGCGGCTCACGTTACCGCAGTTTCAGAAGCGTGTTGGAGAACTACGGTGGCCTTCAGGTAACGTAAAAACATGAAAGTCTCTCTCTAGAGCCAGTGTTTGGTTTGTCCGGTCTGGGCTACTGTAGAAACATGGCGGACTACGCGAAAAGGACCCGCTCCCTATGTGGATATGAACATTCATTCTAAGCTAACGATAACACAACGATTCTTAGTTTCAGGTGATTCTACGCTAATGAAAACATAGTTATGTATATGATATTCCATTTCTGCTAATAGATCCCAGGAAAAGTTAATTGTAGTTAAACCAGGTTGGTGGAATAATAACCACAAAAATATCACTCACCTCCTATTCTGGCATTGTAGGCAATTCCCACAATGCAATGGGAGTTGTTTGCGGCTGCAGCAACTTCGCCCGCACACCGTGTCCCGTGCCTGAGGAAAGAGCGGGAATGAAAAGTCTATTACACAAATGTAGAACTCACATGTGTGTGTACACAAGCAGGAGAGCACACACAAACTACCAGATAAACATGCAGCTTTTGAAGTGGAAGGCAAGGACACTTACACGTAAACACACACGTTCACAGATACATGTGTACATTCCTGTTGATGGAATGCTAAACTAAATTGTTTAAGAGTAATAAGTGTTACAAATGTAGCAAACAATATAAATATTTCTACAGTTCTTGCTTTTTCCTCATACGGAGGCCTAACAGAGAACGGAAGAAGAGGTAGTTCAACATTTCTCAATGTCAATGTCCCCAAATGAGCAAACACACAGAGGCACAGTTTGGACCTTTTTTTTGACATTTTCTGAGTACAGCCTCCACGAGCACGCACACAGACATGGACACACAAAAAAACAATGATAGCTGCAACAATGTCCAACATCAGTGATAAGTTAGACTACCCACACTTTAACATCTAAAAACACACACACAGACACACCAGGGTAACATTCCTCCAGTAACTGCAGTGGTGACAATCTGTCCCGGGTCAGCAACCAGCGTAAACAAACATTAGTATGTTTGTGTCCACCGCCTCCTCAAAAACTCCACTTTTTGGATCGGCACAAACACACTCACACACACGCACCTCCTGCTGAGAACATCTGCATCACAACACCCCCCGGAAACAGCCCTGACCGCTGCCATGGAAACCCAGCATCTAGCTATCCAAACCCCCAGGGACACGGGGAAGTTTTAAAGTCCAGGGAAGCACTCAGACTGGGGAAAATCTGTTTCACAGTAACTTGATGATTTCAGGTTAACATTTATTTAACAACATGATCAAAGATTTAAAAATATCACTGCAGAGCATCACGGTGGATACTGCAACATCCATGCTTTTTGCAAATTCATCAAAAATGCTCATGAGTAGGAAGTCTATATCTCTGTCTTATCTTTTCTTCACCCACAATCTGTCCCAGAAGTTCACGCAATACAGTCCTCCACAGTCCTCAACACAAAACGAAAGCACAGTAAAACGCACAACATACTCCTCCAGGTTTTGAACACTTTCCTTTTACTTATCATGAAATTAGTGGAATGTTTTTCAACCTTTCTTCCCTCCTGACAAAATGACCTTGAGCTTGACCTTCTCCCTGTTCTGCCTAAACAGTATTAAAGCCGAGTGGGGAAAAGGACTTCACAAACTATATCCAGAAACTAAAGAAAGTTCAAATCAGAGCAGTACAAACTAAAATTACCGCCTCGTGGTTGTATGTCTCCTCCAACCAGTAAAGTTGCAGTTTACATCCATGTCTGTCCAAAATTGTCATCACTTCATCATTTTATCCTGTTAGACATTTGTGTGAAATTGTCTACCATATGAATTCTTGAGTTTTGGCCAAAAACACATTTTGTGAGGTCACAGTGATGTTGACCACTAAAATCGAATCAGTTCATCGTGGAGTCCAAGTGGATGCTTGAGCCAAATGTAATGAAAATCCCTCAAGGTGTTCCTGAGACATCGCTTTCATGAGAATGGGAAGGACATAAGGTCAGAGAGACCTTGCCCTTTGACCTTTGACTACCAAATTCTAATCAGTTCATCATTGAGTTCCCTCAAGGTGTTCCTGAGACATCACATTCACGAGAATAGGATGGACGGACGGACGGACGGACGGACGGACGGACGGACAGATGGACGGAAGGACAACCCAAAAACATAAAGTCTCCAACCACGGCTGCTGTCGGCACAGAGTAATAACAAGTGTAAAGGAATACTCATTCTCATTCTCATACTCATTCTGGGAAACAAGCTCATTCGCTTTCTTCTTGCCAAGAGTTAGATTGATATCACTTCTGGGTCTGTACAGTATGAAGCTACCTCCACAGTCGTTTAGCTTAGCTTAGCACAAAGGCTGGAAGACTGGCTCTGTCCGAAATTAAGTTAGTCTGGTAAATAAGAAACAAGATATAACTTTATGCTAAGCTAAACAGCTGCTGGCGGTGGCTTCATATTCAACAGAAAGATATAATAGTGTGGGATTAAAGTATAACATATGAAATGGCTGCAAATCAGTGATAGGATTCTTTGTCACAGTTAATGAGCCAAACTGATGGCTCCCTCTTTCACAACGCTTCAACAGTCGTCACTCAGTTCACTTCACTCCACTAATCCATAAAATCATCTGTCCGGCCGTCTCTCCAGTCTTTGTGTTTGCCTGTATTTTCCATTTTCTACACATCTGTGTCTCAGTCCCTAAGGGGTGTTTCAACCAGAAACATATAATGTTTGTGTAATGGATAATAGTCAGTCGGAAGAATACACCTCACTCAGTAATTATTCAAATGCAAACGCATACTTTTTAACTTTCTAAAAGTTTCAAAGGATACAGCTACTTAAACTCACATTTAACTCTCGGTGGGACACATCATTTTTTGAATAGCTGTGTGTTTTGCCCCTGCTTTAACTTGTAAAATCATAGATTTGTTGGTTCTTTGTGAATCAGGCTTACTATAATGTCAGATTTTTTAAATCCAATTTCAGTATATTTTTGTGTAGTTTTCTGTGTGTGTCTGGTAGTTCAGTTTTTGAAAAAGACAGGTTTTGATTTATGGTTCCCAGATCTATTTGGAGACCGATATGAAAAACTACAGTTACATACGTGTTATTATCGCGTTAACTGTGACAGCCCTAACAATAACACAAACAAACTAACCGACTGAGGCAGCGGTAGACCAGCAAATCCTGTGTTCTGTGAGGTAAAATTACTGTTTATTTTAATGGAGTCTGGCGGCTTCAGTTCCCCGTCGGAAACATAGACTGTATAGCTGTCTCACGGCAAGGTAAACCGGTGAAATATTCTAAATATAGCGTACACTAATATACATTTTTTTAGGTGGCTGAAATACACTTTGCTGCCAGCTCCATCCACAGCAGTACATTGCTTTTCTTCTTTCTTCGTAACTCCTGTCTGCTTCTCCAAGCTGAGGGCGTAGCGACCGTCATCTATTGTACGTAATACGCTGACTAATACTTTTATTTATTTATGTATTTATTTAAAAGGGACCATGTACAGTTTAAACATAAATGTCACCATTTGATGCACTGTACCAGATTATAGCTTTAAGCTAATTCACATCTGTAGTCCCTTGGCAGGTCAAGACAAAGAAACATATTACAGTCATACAAGAAAGAACATACAAAACGCACAATACACAGCTACACACAATAGCACATCACAAAGTATGCTTGTCAAGTAAAAGCAAGCTTTGGATAAGTACCTCATACAACCCCACTTCAAAACACCCAAACTATCCCTTTAAGCTGCATCTGTAGGCCTCATGTCTCTTTAAGACAATGCATTACCAGCAGGGACTGAGCCACTGCCAAGGCACTTGGGCTGCTGCAGCCAAACACATACACACCAAAAATCACTCACTGAGCCAAACTGGCACAAGACAAGCGCCTGGACAAGCGAGCCTCTCTTTTTTCTTCTTACACACACACACACACACACACACACACACACACACACACACACACTCACTCACTTACCCATATACACACCAATTCTTCCAAACAGAAAAACCACAACCCACCCACAAATGTCACAATCAAATACACTAAAGTAATTCATTGCACCCACAACAAGGTCGAGGCTCAGCAAATATACACATATTAAGGCAAAGTGCTTCTGGTAAAAATCAATCAGAAAAACACACAGAAGAGCATTTGGCTGACTGTAACCCCAAAACACTAAAGCCACAGCCTAATTTTAACCATACTGTAACCGTTAAAATCTCTCTGTCCTTAGATCTGGTATAGATAGTTTTTCTTACTTGTTCTCGTTGGTTGCGTCATATCGAGGCATGGGATCCATATCGTTGCCGTTGACATCAAAGCTGGCTTGAGGGTCCTGGAGGAGACACAGAGGTCAAAAGTACTTCAAAACAACAAAATGACAGTTGCATTAATGAGGGAATGAAATTAGCACCTGCCACCTGCCAAATACAGGGTAAATGTTTGCTGGGGCAGGTAAAAATTTAAGGTCACCTGCCACCATGGCAGATGGGTTTCCCTTATATTAAGAAATATTTTTTTTTTAAAAAGCAATTCAGTGTTTACAATTCTTAAGTTTTTACATAGATTTCAAAAGGCAAACAAAAAACTGAGTGGCCGTTAGAAATGTTCAGTGACCTGCAACAGTGGCAGCTGAGGAAAAATCTTAATTTCAGACCCTGCAATAATGATCAGGGGAGAGAAAACATCCAACAGGTAAATTCGGGTCCAACACTACCCGTGAGCGTGTGTGTGTGTATATAAGTAATAGACCTGTAGAATGCCGAGAAGCTTCTCTAACCCAATCAAACAGTTCACATTAGCATCGCTCACAACAGTTTTGTAAATCGAATGCAATCAGAGCAAACTCAATCTGCTGCGCCGCTCACCCTTCGGCATAAACAAATCCAGGCATTAAGAGTAGCTAATAACAGCAGCGCAGGCGCTGTCAAACAGGGTGTGAAACATTTCATCTGCACGGTTGATTGATGGCCTTATACCTGCTGCCTTAGGCCAAGAAGTTGCTCTCACTATCTGGCCTTGGTCTGAGGAAGACATACCTCTGCATGCAGATAAACTAAAGTATGTAACCACAGACAAATAAACATGTACACACACAGCATACCTGCACACCCACAGGTATGATGAAGCTTTCCTTTGAAATGTAATCCATGATTATCTGATCTAAATTTCCACCACTATCGCAATCTAGTCGATTATTTGACTGAATTTCTTGCTCTCTCTAACATGGTTTAGTTAAATACTAAAAAGGACAATTCATTTCTATGATAATAATACTATAATCATAATCTTTGATTCAAAATTTATCTCGCAATCTAAATAACTTTTGCCACAAAAAAATCATCACTGTTGATAGATTTCTAATCAGCCAACTGTAATCCTGCTACGCATGTGATTTATTAATCCTCAATCAGCCACACACACAAAAGCAGGTTACATATACATTTATATAACTCTCCAAACCTCACACACAGACATATACAAAGATTAAAGGAACAGTGTGTAACATTTCGGGGGATCTATTAGCAGAAATGGAATATAATATTCATAACTATGTTTTCACTAGTGTATAATCACCTGAAACTAAGAATCGTTGTGTTTTCGTTAGCTTAGAATGAGCCCTTCATATCTACATAGGGAGCGGGTCCTCTTCACGGAGTCCGCCATGTTGCTCCGCCATGTTTCTACAGTAGCCCAGAACGGACAAACCACCAAACACTGGCTCTAGAGAAAGCCTTTCGTTACCTGAAGGCCACCGTAGTTCTCCGACACGCTTGTGAAACTGCAGTAACGCGAGCCGCAGAGTGGAAAACCGTGGTACAGCCAGCTGCCGTCAGACTTCCGTTGCTCCTAAAGTAGTGATATTATGGTAAGAATGACCTCTGAGCGAGGCGAACAGCGTTGCAATGGTTTTGCGTTCAGCGGCTCACGTTACCTCAGCCTTGTAAAGGGAGGCGTGAGCGGAGGGGTACTCAGTTGGTTGCAATCTGCAACCACACCACTAGATAACGCCAAATCCTACACACTGTACCTTTAACACTTTTTAACACAATTTCACTGAAGCCTGAAGACTCAACATACACACACACACACACACACCGCCGCTCATGGCCGCCCTATAAGCGCATACATACACACTCACGTAGTTCTGAAAGAGGTCTGGGTGGTTCCTCTCGATGCCGTCATCTAGTATGGTCACCACCACGTCTTTCCCCGTGTAGCCCCTCTTCCACGCCCCCATGATGTTCATGTCCGACTGGCAGTTATGGACGTCGTCGTTACAGTGCTGGAGAGATGAGGGCAGGAGTTGAAGCGAGAGAAGGTGATAAAGGAGAGACGAGGGGCAAAACGAAACAAACACATCAGCGTCTTGCAGATGCAAAACTTAATCTAAATTTCCTTCGGGATCAATAAAGTATCTATCTATCTATCTATCTATCTAAACGTCACGAGTGTGCCCACATTACGGAATTCTCCACTTAACCTACAGCAGGTGTGAGCATTACCATTTTTCAAATAGAGGCACAGTCATAAATCAGCCCAAACAAGTTAAGGTCAAGTCTCAAAGTGTTTGAAAAAGTCAGAGGGTGTGTTCTAATACCCATACTACCATAGTATTTAGTATGCCAGAACAAGATTTAGTATGTCCAACACATAGTACGTCAAATGCAGTATGCCAAAAATACCAGGATGTCCTACGGCATCCGGGCGCATTTTGCAGTATGCAAGTCAGCATGCTATTCTGGCTATTCTGACCCACAATCCTCTGCACAGCGGAGGATACGTCACATTGACTGAACAACCGAGAGAGCTAGACAGATGACATCTCATTGACAGATATAATACACCGATCAGCCATAACATTAGGACAGCATGGGCACCCTGACCGGACTGCGGCTACGCAGCCCCATACGCAGCAAACTGAGATGCACTGTGTGTTCTGACACCTTTCTATCGGAAACAGCATTAACTTTTTCAGCAATTTGAGCTACAGTAGCTCTTCTTTTGGATCGGACAACACGGGCCAGCCTTCGCTCCCCACGTACATCAACGAGCCTTGGGTCTGACCCTTTCGCCGGTTCATCGGTTTTCCTTCCTTGGACCACTTTTGGTAGGTCCTGACCACTGCAGACCGGGAACATCCCAATCACAATTTGGCCCTTGTCAAAGTCGCTTACATCCTTACACTTGCCAATTTTTTCTGCTTCAAACACAAAGTTCAAAGTTCAAAATGTTCACTTGCTGCCTAATATATTCCATCCACTGCCAGGTGTCATTGATTATCAACGAGATAATCAATGTTATTCACTTCACCTGTCAGTGGTCTTAATGTTATGGCTGATCGGTGTATATATCGGCTTTATGAGAATAGGGCTGTGTATTGGAAAACTGTCATAGTATAAAGAACACACCAGAATATGCATAAAATCTGAGTAAAAAAAGCTTACATTGGTATGCAATCAGAACAGTGGGATCTGCATTTATCACAGTCTCTGTAACATCAACATCATAGCACCACTGTGAGAGGGCACATGCACTGAGATGGCGCATTTCTTTGCAAATTAAATTAAGTATTGACTGAGTTAATCTTTGCATGTAAACCATTAATTATGAGTGTTTAATTGTGAGTGTTTTTGAGAATTGATACTGTATCACAAAACATAATATTGCAATACTCGATAGTTTCAATATTTTCTTATATGAGCAAGAGGGTCAAAGTTCAAGGCGCAATGTTATGACAAAGCAGTATGTCCCAATTGTATGAATACTGCATGCAACAGTACGTACTTTGTAAGGGCAGCTGCAGTACGTACTAAAAGTAAAAAGAAAAAGTATGTGATTTGGAATGCAGCCTTTAACCCCTGGTTAAACGTAAAATCTTATGTCTTCACTCTTACTCAGCTGGCTCTCAACCAGTCACAACACATGTAAACGTTGCTTACAACAATTCAGTTATTGTGCAATTAAATATCCTTTACCTCAAATATTTTTCAAAAGCACTGCATGTGCCACAAGCGGTTATTTGTTTGCATGCCAAATGGATATTTAGATACCTAAAATAAATTTGATTTTCTGCTTGATTTTTCATCAAAGTCTTGAATCAAACTTCAATTTGTATGCACCTTCAATGTCATGTGATGATATCAACTCATGACTAAGTCGCTGATACTGGTTAATCTCACGTGTCTCTAGATTTAATTTAAATATACATATGGACAAACTGACAAAAACATTTCACTGACAGAAATGTTTCAACCGTAGTAGGCTATGTCAGGGACTTTGCTAGAAATGACCAGAGGGAGCTTTTATTTCCAAGAAAACTTGAAAACACACATCAAGTTCAGCAAGTTCTGTCCTAGAGCTAGAAAAATAGGTTTATAAACCTCTGGTCAAAGTATTAGGAGTTATCTATACTAAGTTAACAATTGACAGAGCAGAGGACACTCAACCACTTACACACACACACAACTAAAAGAGCAATGATCTGAGGGTGTATGCAAACACTTACGATAAGCCTGCAAATCTCTGCAATGGGAATTTGAATGTACTGTATCAGTGTGTGTGCACGTGAACGGGTGCACGCACAACACTGCCGAACAATTTCAAAATGCAGGAACACAGAGACGTGAATATTTTTACCGCTGTGGACTATACTTATGAGTAAACACAAAATGTCTTAGCTTGACCCTACATGGTCCCTTTTCACATTAAGGAAAAGGCAAAAAAAAGTCATCATCGCTATGGCTCTTCTATTCTTTCATTCAGTAAAACACACACAACACAAATCCCTCAGCTCCACTGACCCTGCAGTAATCAGGATTGTGCCATGACCTCGGCTGACCTTTGACCCGATAAATGCAGGAAAGAACAGCACACAATCCTCTGAGAGGAAAAGACGAAAACAGCACAGATGACCTTAAATTATATCGGCCTCGGAACTTGTGATGCTCTTGTTTTGGTAAACATGCAAACAGGGATTCTCTGGTATGAGTAGACAGTGCACTCACAATGTACCACATACTGCTCCACTTGGCGTCGTTATAGAATATGTTGTTCTGGGCCGGACTGCTGTGGGCGGGGCTAGTCAGAGAAAGGGGCTGGGCTTGCTTGTAATCCCTCTTGATCCTCCTCTTCACCACCTGCTGCTGTATCCACTCCACCTGAAACACACACACATACTGAGTATAGGTATCAAGTAACACCACACAGTAGTAGAATTACTTCACACACAGTACAATCAATCAAAAGGTGAAATTTCATCAAACTTCTTTTGAAATTATTGTGTTCAGGTTTCAACAGGAAAATATAAGGTTCTGGAAAACCTGGGATCTTCTTAAATAATGGGTGCTGCATCTTCAATAAAAAAAAAGTGGACACACAGCAGTTATATTTCATCTTCTTTACCTTCTATGACCATCTCCAGAGAATAGATATGGAGTATACTATGGCGCCCGACCAACACAGACAGACAAAACATTAGAAAGCAGCAGAAGAGAATTGATTTTTGTTACAGTTGAATCATATGACAGGAAACAATGCTGAAGTGAAATGCAGTCTTTCATTTGTATAGAATAGAATAGAATAGAATAGAAAGCTTTATTGTCATCGTAAAAGTGTTTTTATTTCAAAGAAAAAACATTTTCAACGGTGACAAGTTTTTCAGCCATACGAACCATCAGTTCTGAACTTCAGCATTTTGTACTTGAGGTCTCCCATTTAAATATGGCCAAGGTGGGCAAATTAAGAATACTAACCAGGGTCTTAGCTTTTTTCCCTGCCTGCAGGCAAGTATTTTTTTTTGTCTGCCACTCAGAAATTTTATCTGCCTCTTTTGAAATCTCTGCGCTAAATGAAGGAATAACATTTTAGATCTGATGTCATTCAATGTTCGATATATTTTACACAAAAAACATTATATGCATGGTAAATTACAGTGTTCGAATTACACCGTAGCTTCTGGGAGAGCCCTATGTTTCGAGGGTGGGAGGGTACTGTACACAGTACTGTGCTTTATCATTGCCATCTATAGTGGTTATTTGCATAGAAACATACAATTCATATGATAAGGAAATAAGTGATTGTATTTTTATTTAAATATTTGCTTTGATTAAAAAAATCTTGGCATCAGTAGTTTTAATGATGTATTACAAGCTGTTTAGAGCTAGTGTTGGGAAGTTAAACAGGTCATAAATCCCTCTCTAATATCTATTTTATATTGCTGTGACAACATCTCCTTCAAACAACCGTATTTATTCAAGTTTCTCCCAAAAGGCTACATTTTACAAGATTACATTTGAACGCATCATGATAGCGTTATAATTTAGCTTCGCCCAGTAGTCATTTTTACTGAACAGAGCGTGAACGCACCATAATGCAACTCAATGAAACCTCCGTTAACGTAAGTAGCTCCGTTATTTAGCCAAGCAGGACTGTGCTGCCCACCGGCTGCTAACAGGTAACGTTAGTAACTCTTCTGTCGAATTCAACACAGATTTGTTGTTCACAATGTAGCATTATCAGGGAAAAAATAAGGTGTCCCCCTCAGGTTTATTATCGCCATGGCTCCAGTCTCAAACAAACTGAAACATGATACAGCGTGCGTATGCAGTTGCGTCATTGTGCAGGCGTAACTGTCAGAAAGCATCAATACCGAGGAATCAATAGTCACGGAGGCATGAGATGCCAAGGAATCGGACAACAAGGAACTGGTTCTCTATTCACATCCCTACCGTTTTCCCTGCCTGCCAAAGTGGGGGACGGCATAAAGTACGAGAACCAGAATCTTCATATACAGTATTATCTAAAAGTTACACCCAGTGTTAGCCTACAGGAGCTTTGCAGTGGACTCATTTTTTCTCTCTCTCTCTCTCTCTCTCTCTCTCTCTCTACATCGATTCATTTCTCCCGGTCTGCAAAACTGTACAGATTAACACACACACACATATGCACCGAAGACATAAATGTCTCTCAGGTAACATCAATCTCTCATATGTTATGGGCTCGCTTCAAGGCGCAAAGGCATTCCTTGGCAGGAATCTTGCTCCGCTTTCAGACAAAATTTTTCCGATTTCAAAATCAGCATTGTTGGATCTGAACACGAGGGCTGGATCCGCTTGCTTTGGCCCCGGTCACCTTGTTTTAAAACCCTGAAATCTTGTGTTTAGTCTAGCTGAAGTCCTGCAGACTTCATCTGTCTAAAAAGTTCTCCAAGTTTACGTGTACCAGCAATGATGACAACACAAAAACTGAAATATTAGCAGGCATGAAACTGGCACAACACATAGCATGTGTCAAGCTGTATGAGAGCACCTGGGTATGTAAATATTTCTGTAATAAATAATTTGACTGAAGTTTGCATATAAACATGATTGTGAGACAGCTTACGCATATACTTGAGAACTACAGCATGTTCGGATGAAATATTGTGGAGCTGCTGCTTATTTATACAGTAAATAAAGTGCAATCCTGCTGAAAGGCTCAACACACCGACTATACTCTGAACGAAAAGTGTCTCTGCATAATGTATAGACAAGCGCCGCTCATAGCAGAATAATCAATAGAATAATTTTCACACTGAAAAAGTGTTTTGTTGCTCAGTTTGCCAGATGCAGGAGTCTGAGGCTTATGTGAACAATGTCCAACTGCAAAGACAAAGCATTTCTCCACATCAATACAGCTCCAGCAGACGGAGAGGAGAGGAGAGCAGAGGAGAGAAAAGCTGACATAATGACTGCAGAGTGATTATCTGGTCTCATGCACTGAAATAATCTGCCAGGCTCTCAGGAGAGTTGGAGAGGGAGGCAACGAGACAAGATAAGACCAGAGAAGGAGAGGTGATAAAGAGCTGAAGAGAACAAGTCCCAGGAGAGTCAATAAAAAAAAGACCGAGCTGGAGGAGGAGGGAAGTGAAAACAAATAGCAAGTGAGACCAACAGACAGCAAGTGAAGGGAGGATGATTGATTTTATAAATAACATTGATTCAATAACTCAAGTATGCAGCTCTTTATAGATCGTGAAGGAGGGAGAGCAGAAAAACGATTCTGTAAAATGACAAAATTGAATAACTCAAGTGTAGACCTCCCTTTTAAGAGGGAGAAAGAAGAAATGGCAAACCAGAGAAGAGACGGAGACAAAGAGTAGAAAACACAGTGAGACATTTTGCTTCAGCCTCCGTCTGCCAACGTCTCAGCTCATTTCACTCCAAGTTCTGTCAGGACCATCAGCTTCAAAGCAACCGTTTACACACGCCATTAGCCCCAAAACAACACTGTCATCAGGAATTGTGCATGTGTGTGTGTGTCTCTGTGCAAAAGCACTGGTGTATCATTACAATTTGCATACATTAGCACAGCATCAACCTCAATCTATGGTCAGCAGTGCTACTCTTAAACTGCTCGTGTCCGTAAATTGGTACAGGGTTCCTACACATTTTACATTTCAAAATTACATACTTTTCCAGACTCAAATCTCCAAACTTCTCTCTCTAGATTCTTCAGACCATATTTGACATCTGTAGTGACAAGACAACAGTGTTTTTGTACTTATAATTGCCGCCTCCCCTATGATGGAGATGTCGAATGATTTTACACAAAGTTTGCTTCTAGCTTTCTTTTCCCATTCAGAATCCTTAGCCAGCCAGGCTTTATATTTGGGATTGTCAAACCAACCCTTGGAAAAACTTGCTTTTACCCATTGTGGCCATTCAGTCCACACTCCTACGGAGAAAGTTGGAAGACTTTCCACTGTCAAACATCTCTGCCCAAAGAGGAAGTAAACTAACCGGTGCTACCTATAGTCCTATTGTTTTCCGTTAACATATATATAACATACGTATAGTCTCTTTAACAAATAAGAACCAAAAATGAGCAGAAAAAGTAAAATATTTTAATTTTCATGGCGTCTGTGCAACCTCGTTTTTTCACTGTGTCCATGGGAATGACGATGAACGCAGCCATAAAGGTATGGATTCCTTACGCAGAAAACACAGTCCGTTGACTTTTAACTTGACTGATAACTACATCACTGCAAAACTCATAAATGTTCAGACGAGCTTAATATTTATCTATTTGTGATGCCATGGATTAGGGCTGTCAATGTTAACGCGATAATAATGCGACTAGGAAACTAGGAACCCACTGGTTCCAACCATGTCATACTCGCTGGTTGAGAAAGAGGCTAAATAACGCTACAAAGTTAGGCTAAATTTTGGCGAGGAAAAACTGTCATGGCCATTTTCAAAGGGATCCCTTGACCTCTGACCTCAAGATATATGAATGAAATGGGTTCTATGGGTACCCAAGAGTCTCCCCTTTACAAACATGCCCACTTTATGATAATCATATGCAGTTTGGGGCAAGTCATAGTCAAGTCAGCACACTGACACGCTGACAGCTGTTGTTGCCTGTTGTTTTTATGCTAAATGCAGGACCTGTGAGGGTTTCTGGACAACATTTGTGTTGTTAATTGATTTCCAATAATAAATATATACATACATTTACATAAAGCAAGCATATTTGCCCACTCACATGTTGATAAGAGTATTAAATACTTGACAAATCTCCCTTTAAGGTTCATTTTGAACAGATAAAAAAATGTGTGATTAATTTGCGATTAACCGCGATTAATCATGGACAGTCATGCAATTAAACGTGACTAAATATTTTAAACGATTGACAGCCCTAGTATGGATATATGCAATTCAAAGATATTGCTCTTTCAAACTAATTTCGTCGCGGATGTCCGGATTTGGTACAGTTATTAGGCACTTGGGGCAGAGCTGTTTTGCAGGCTGTGACGTACAGGCGTAGAGGCAGCTCTGAGTGTGTATTCAGTCACACGTCATAATTGTTGCCTTGCTTTCGACGACATCAACCTCGCTCTGGCCCGCGCTTGCTCACACAGTGGTATACATTTTGGCTGCGCTGGCTGCCTCTCAAAACACTCTGCTTGGTCAATTTATTTTTTTAGAAATTCCGAATTATATATTTTAGAAAACATAATAGGGGCAATCGTTTGGAAACATAGTTTTACCATCTTCTCTTTTCCTTTTTTCCATAATAATCCAGACCTGGAAATTATTAAAATCAAATTCCATACTGTGTAGGAACCCTGTTGGTAATTCAAGGATAGTCTGACGATGAATGCACCACTGCTTCTCATCTCGCCATCAATCCTCTACGCCATTAATTCTTCTACAGACTGACGGGACGCAACAAAGACTTAACAGATGGCGAAAAAAAGAAATGTTTTTTGTGAAGTTCGATCCCAATTAGTGTGTAGTTCACTTCAGATGTGTCTGATAAGACCCAAGAAATTTAAGGAGTTCAGAACGCTTTGCTGAAGTCGCCTAATGAACAAGATCATCAACTGGAGAAGCTGAGGTTTCATGAGTCTGGCAAGTATCCACTCTACTGAAGTCAGGTGCTGCTCTGTAGGAGGTGGTAGGTAAAGTGATTTAGGATCATTTAATAGGGTTTTTTCATACACGTGTGCTGGCTTGGCTCGACTCGGTTTGACTCGGCACGTCAGTCCAACATGGCAGGGGTTTGTATTTCCATTTCAACAGGGCTACCCACTTGATGGTGAATGTGTAGTGGTCAAAGGAGTGGCTCTAAAATGGTGGATAAACACATTTCATTTCCTATATATAAAATATATATAATAAAAGTCCCCCGTTATTTTTGCTGCTTGTTCTCTTCCTCTCAGCAGTAGACTAGTTTTTATTAAGAATAGTCGCTAACAAAGCATTGCTAATTCGGAGATAAACATTTAATTTCCTATAAATTCTTCACAATAAAAGTCCCCCATTATTACCTCCGCCAAGGCCGAAGGCCTAGGAAGGAGGTTATATTTTCACCGGCGTTGGTTTGTTGGTTTGTTTGTTTGTTTGTCCGTTTGCAGGATTACTCCAAAAGTCCGCGATGGATTTGAATTAAATTTTTAGAGGGGTGGGGTGTGGCACAATGAACAATCCACGTCTGTAGATTCTGCGTTTTTTCACATTAAACTCGGTGCAATTACAGTTGAGTTCAACCAAAGCACATTTGGAGATTGTTGGAAAGAGTAACGACGACGGGTTAGGTGAGTTTTATTTTGTTTCTGTTCAGTTTGAATGAAGTGTTTTACGATGCTTCGCTACGTACAGCTGATCTCAACATAAACAAAAAAAAAGTGGATGATGGCGCAAGCTGAACGGAGAAGGGGGCGGAGGTCTGCGCTCTCCGAGTGCCATTCTAGTTTTGTTATTTAAAAGCTTTTGTTATGAAGCAGCAAAATCAGGAAATTGGGTTGGGTTTTCATCAGCAGCAACTTAACACGACTCCTATCCAGCTGAATGCGAGACATTAAAACTAAGCAGATATCTGAAAGAACCAACAGGGACGCTGGAGAGAAACTAAGCTTCAAACCACAGAGATTCGGTTAAAAGCTATAAAAGTACTGAGAGCTGAACACACACTTTTCAAAAACATCTCTCTGGTCTCCTGCACAGAATTGTCGGTCATTGTCGTGGAAGAAACCCCAACGGGCCGATGCTGCATGCCAATGCGAAGCGGAGGGGTCTTGCATCGCCCTGAAGGGGTTTCTTTCACAACAATGACCGGCTCGCTGTACATTATCCCACTTATTAGACGGCTACTTACTTAAGAAATCAATAATTTGACACAAAAATAGTACGCTAGAGTCTGAGATCAGAACTGCGCCCATAGCAACGGTCTGTTATACATAGCAACGGTCTGCTATAAAGAAATAACAGACCGTAGAACGCCGTGATTGACCAATCAGAATTGAGTATTCAACAAAGCCGTGTAATAAGCATTATTATTGCTATATACTTCATATCCTCAATATTGACTTAGTGCAGTGAATAAAAAAGGACCATAACACACTTCTAATGCATTGTTTTATCTGCAGGAGCAGAAACACTGAAGTGTTCATCAACCTTATACAGTTCAGTTCTGATGATATTGGTTTGCTGTCTGAGCTTTCTTCAGCTTCAGCGACACTTTCTGAAAAATGAACTGTTCAACCAAAAAATTACTCTATCTTCAGGTTTTTCATCTGATTACTTTCAGAGGTCTCTGGGCTGAAAACTATTCTGAATGTCATTCTAAAAAAAAAGAGAAGATGGATACAAAGGTTGAATATTAAATTTGTAAAGCAGAAATATGTTGTCAGCCTACATCCAAAGTAGTTTGAAACAGATTCAGCCAGTGGTAGATGCTCGAAGATGTCATCATTTTCACACCTCTCATTCTCACAATGTGTTTCAGGGGCATAGGAAGAGGGAATCCACTTCTAAAGCCAAAAGAAAATTATTCAAGCAAACTGTAAAAATATCAATAGGACTACGAAGGCAGAGGAAAAATAAATAAGTCCAGAGGTGGAATGTGGCAGATGCATTAATATCATGATATCTAAACAACTCTGCTGGTGTCTGGTGATTATAGAGGAAACACTGTATGGTTGAATATATACAGTAGATACATATTTGAAGTATCTGCTAACTGAGGAAGTGGATAAAATGTGCATGTGTTTTACTGTTCCATGCCCTCTGTTATGTTAAATGTTTAATCTCTGTCACTATTAATCTAAAAAAATATATTTTTCTATTTTAAGTGTTTCCCTTCTTTCCATCTCCATACTGCTACTGCTAACATAGTTGGTTTTGTATTTCTTTGGATGGATATATTATATTTGTCCTGTCTTTGCAGGATGACCTGAGGCAGATAAATGGTATTCAACAGTTTTCTAAAAGCAATCAAGGGCAATGTCATCCTTTATTATCCCTGCTAGAAATCACTCAATGGTAACATCCTGCGGTTATCCGCATCAATTGTATCACATTTGCCAATCCCTATCCAAACAAAGACAATATTGCCCTCTATTATTGCCTGAAAAACTTGCCCGTGTATCACTGCCTTTGTTTCGGTGCCAATCTACTGGTAGGCTCCGAGGCATGTCGATTGGATCTGCTCCATTCTTTTAACTCCAGCTTGGTGGAGCGGAGGAATGATCTGCTCGCACCTGTACCTCTCCGTCACCCGGATTTTTTTCTTTTCTCCCACTACGACTCCCTCTCCTATCTCACTCTTTTACTTTTCTCATCTCGCTCCCTCATCTGCTTCTTTCTCGCCGTCTCTCCTTCGTTCATCTCAGGTCTTCTTCTACGCAGATGCCCATTTTTCTTTGAGATTGCCTGTCTGTCTCTCTCGTTCCCATTTCCAGCCCCCTCCCTCCCTCCCTCCTCCCTCTCATACTCTCTCTGTGTAAGGGTTTGCAGGTGGCTCTCGCTGGCTGGGTCAGTAACCAGGGGAAACTGGGGAAGAGTTCACTTCAATAGAACAAATGGGAACAAATTGATCCACTTTCACTGCTGTTTTTGAGACGCTGTTCCGAGTTGCGGGCTAAAGAGCTGAAAGCTGGGAGTTTTAAAAAAGGTCAAAGGCTGATGTAGCAGAACACCCACAACGACCTTTGGACCGACAAGAGAAGCCAGTTCTTCTTCTGCTCTCTTAAGTGCAATTCAGAGCCCCGGCCCAAACACAGCACACCACGTTTCACAGACGGTTTGAGCCCCGTGGTGCTGTGCTGGCCAGCTGTAGGGGCTCCTCTCAGGGCGTCACCTCCTTAATGGCTCATCTGTTAAACAAATTCAAGGCAAAAACACATTCAGGAGTCTATGGCAGAATGTCCCACAAGCATCCTGCCTTTATGGAAATCTGTACCTGGGACTGTGTGGAGCTCAGGCTGCCTTTACAGCAGATCTGGGTAGCGGCCTGCGGCAGAGCAGTTGAAACAGAATCAACTTTTGGAGAAACACAACCCGATGTTAAGGCTGGGCGATATATCACGATATTTTTGACCAAATATCTCGATATCGATATTGCGACGATATTGTACTATAGGGCTCAAACTAAAGATTATTTTCATTGTCGTTTAATCTGTCGATTATTTTCTCGATTAATCGATTAGTTGTTTGGTCTATAAAATGTCAGAAAATGGTGAAACATGTTGATCAGTGTTTCCCAAAGAACCAGAGTAAGGCATCCTCAAATGTCTTGTTTTGTCCACAACTCAAAGATATTCAGTTTACTGTCGTTGAGGAGTAAAGAAACCAGAAAATATTCACATTAAAGAAGCTGGAATCATAGAATTTTGACTTTTTTTCTGAAAAAATGACTCAGATTAATCGATTATCAAAATAGTTGGCGATTAATTTAATAGTTGACAACTAATCGATGAATGGTTGCAGTGCTAGTTCACTATTGGTGCTTTCACAAAATATTTACACAATGACGTTTTTGATAAATAATGATCAGTGATGTGGATATAATGACTAAGTGGGTAAAGGCAAATCACCACAGCTACAACAGTCGAAGGTAAATTACATCACTTTACTGTAATGCAGCCTTTAAAACCAGGAAAAGACACTTATGTCCTATTACAACATTCAAAATCTAAGACGATATCTAGTCTGACATCACGATATCGATATAATATCGATACAACGCCCGGCCCAACCCGACGTCACGCTGCGGTGGCCAATCACGTAACCGGCGATCCAGAGCTTTACAACCCAGCCATGAGGGAACAAAAGACGTGAATCGTCGTGCAGTCAATCGGCCATTAGTGAAAATCGCCACACCACCGGATCTGGTGTGAATGCAGCCTCATAGCACCTGTGTGTGTGTGCAAATTACCCCAAACGTCCTGACAGGTACATAAGCTCTGTCTGTGTTGTTTCCTTGATGCTGTGAGTGTCCTCGTCTTCCACACATGTTCGTGAATACAGAGATCTCTAAAGGCAGTTGGATCATGAAAATAATCTATAAGCCATAGTGGGTAAATATTGAACAGACTTGGATTTGAGCTCATTCAAGCAGTTTTACTATGTGGAAATATTTTCCTTATGCAACTCAAATATCACAAAACTTCATTTTGGCATCACAGCCATTTTGCATTTCAGTGTATCCCGGCGAGGATTCAGCTGCGGACCACACCTGGCTCTCAGTTTCCCTGCACATGTCTGGATAAATGACTTCAAGTAAACAAGAGTCTGTCTCGCTAAGTGAAACCGTCTGGAAACACCGCGCGCCCGCAACAGAACGCCGTGGACAGACGGCAGCGTTCAGCAGTTGTTTCTCTCAACTAATCTCCGCGCAGACTTCAAAAGATCATTATAAAAGGGAAAAAACAACCACTGTTGTACTCTAATTGTTGTTTACCGTAAACGTGAAATAGCTGGAAATAGATTTCAAACAAAGCAGGCCGAGGATACTTATACTCATTTCACACCAAAAAACTAATAACAGTGCAGAGCTACGAGTAGAGAAGACTGCGGCCGTCCAAATTCTCTTGGAACTCCCAGTATGAGTGAGTCATGATGAGCGTACGTCAGCGTAGCCGTGCAAGGTGCAAGCTGCTTCAGACACAAAGAGAAGACCTCCTCACTAACAAGTTTGTATATGCCGTAATTGGCGCCGCTCACTTCGTCTTTCTCTATATGATTTACAGGGATTGTGATACACAAAGGGAAAGCTAAACACAAACATTACAGTAACCTTATAATACCTAAAGAGTACAAACATTTGTTCTATAATTTTGTCTTGTTGGTGAAGTTTGTTCAATTAAAAAGGAGAAATTAAAACTTCCTTTAACTATTTTGAGATTATAAAGATAGTTAGGCCTTCACTGCCTGCCAGAAATACTGATTAACATCTATAATAAACCCGCAACAGGCTTAAAATCTTGTATTTAATCTTTGAATAATTTAGCAGCTTTCAAAACGAAGACACGCGTTCTCTCCAGGCGGATGGCCTTGGCAGAGTCATTCACTGGCCTGGAAAAATAAGTGGTCTTTGACCCTGAGAGGCAAGTGACACTGCAGTTAGGCGGATGCCATAAAGCGGTAATCTGTGCTGTGCTGCGTCGCCATGGTAACATGCGTGCCAATGAGTACTGTGGATGGCAGGGTGCGCCTTTCATGGCACCGCTACACCCATCTGACTCACTCGCACACACACACACACAAACACACACGCTGTCATTATTACAAAACCTGATTGCAAAACATCATTAGCGGCATGCCAGACTACGCCGGTGCCAAACTAGTCGTCATGTTGATCCCAAAGCCGCAGACAGGTCGTAGATTACGCTGAAAGCATAGCGAGTCAGGGGAAAACAATGACAGCTCCATTCCTCTTCCCTCCTCTCCTCAGCTCCTCTCCACTCTCCTTCTGTAGTAATAGCGCCTTCTTCTCTCCTTTAACCTCTCCTCTCTGATCTAGTCCTCTAAAATCTCAGTCCCTCGGCCAGCTGGCCCTCCTCCACCGTGGCACCGCGTCAGGCCCGAGAGAGGAGGAGAACCAAAGACGGAGGGAGGGAGACGCTGAAAGCAACGGTGATAAAAAGGAAGAAGAAGGAGAGGGAGTCCGAGGAAGAGCAGCGGAAAGAGATGACGGGTAAGGACAGCAGGTGGACAAAACAAGCTGAGTGGACCAAAACAAAAGTAGAGAAAGGGAAAAGGGAATTGAAAAGAAACGAGGAGATAGAGGACAACAAGATAAGTGGATAACAGAAGGTGACAGGCTCTGTCTTATCTTTTCTTTCTCTTTCGCTCACTATTTCTTCCCATTTCATCCTTTCTTTTATCTTATTATCATTCCTCAGCAGTCAGCATGCATTCATGTGCACAGATACAAACAAACTTGCATGCCCTTGAATCCGCTTTTCAAAACACACACGCACGCCCACAAACACCACACACACACACACACACACACACACACACACACACACACACACACACAAAGTCATTGCT
The DNA here is from genome assembly GCA_916701645.2 of Sebastolobus alascanus. Taxonomy (NCBI): domain Eukaryota; kingdom Metazoa; phylum Chordata; class Actinopteri; order Perciformes; family Sebastidae; genus Sebastolobus; species Sebastolobus alascanus. Next base: position 703,290 of record CAKAOJ020000142.1, on the reverse strand, counting down.
GCTGGATGAAATCCCTGAATCCCCAAAAAGTCAATATTTTTCAAAGTTGACATAAATGGGATATTTTAAGTTTGACTGTAATGGATCTGGGGAGTTTCATCTTGTTTTCTGAGGATCAAGTCCCAGCCTGCTTGATAAAGTCGCCCGCTTCATCAAACAGGCAGTTTGTGTCAGATGTAAATATGACATAAAACATTCTCGGAGCATGAGGAGTATGAGGCTTTCACAAGTCAAGAATGAGACATTTCCACACACGGTTTCATTTAAAGCGATCTACTTCAGCACTCTATACACATTCATCTTACGACACCAAGTTTGAATTAGCAACTGGTCCTGTGTGTTTTGATGAAGTTCAGAGTGGTGTGAGGTTCAGGCTTCATTAATAATGCAGCCAGGGTTTGATGACCTGCTGCAGTGGTGAGAGGAGCACTGACAGGACAAGAGGAAGAGTTTACCTGAAGTCAAACTCTTGTCTGAAGGGCCAGTTCACCAAATCACACAAAAAAAAAAATATTGTTCGGTTGACTATGATGCTTTGCAAGCCTATATTATATATTTAACAAGGCAATCCTAACCTTGGTGAACTAGAAATCATATCAAAGTATTTTAAATACATTTTCATGTACTCTGACTTGCAGCCGTAGTATAATATGGTGACACCACTGGGTTGGAAGGTTGTGGCACCACTGGTTGAGAGTTCAGGTCTGAAACACAGCCTGGTACCTCTGGTTAAGATCACGTTAATAAGATCAAGTTAAACTGCCACATAGCAGGTTAGTTTCAGGCAATCAGCTGCCATGGTAACAGACAGGCTCTCTGTTAACTTAAGTGTTTCTGGAACAGGGCTTTTCTAAGGGTTTGGCCTTTCTAAGCCATAGTCCGTTTGGCTAGTCCAAATCAGAGTGAAATTGACAATTTTGGTTTGTTTCTATTTAGTCTGGTTCGGTTTCACAGTGCACAAACTAAAGCGGACTAAACAAAAAAAATTATTTGCCGAGGGGCATGTACGAAAGAGCAAATGTATCTTTTTTGTCTCGAGAGCTGCCACTTCTATGCAGGGAATCACTGGCTTTGATATATTGCTGCTGAAGTGTTTTCCCCTTTGTCTCACTGTTCTACTGTGCGCACAAATCTCTTCTCCTCCAGTTTATCTTGAGTGACTTTATAAACGTCACTATTTTTGTGGACTTTATTTAGCATATTCTGTGTGTTCTCTTCGGCCCAGATGTCAAGCAAACATCGGACTTCTGCAGAAGTCCAGGTCAGTCCTCTACCACTCACGTTAACCTCTTGTTTACCTGTGTCCATCTCAACAAATGCCAGCGCAGGCAGCCTGCATTTTGGCTTTCTTTGGAAACGGTCCGAGACCACCTCTCACAAGCGGTCCGGATATTTTGGTCCACACCAGAATACGATTACTGCGTTCACAACTGCTCAGACGAACCGCACCAGAGTTTGATTAAAACGGACTAAATGTTGGCTTGTGAAAGCGCTAAAGAGCCACGTACTTGAAATGGAAAATCTAAGATTTCCCTGAATTTAGATTTAACAGATCCAATTAACTGGCTACAGTCCTTTCTGGGACGCCACCCTGTCCAAAAGGATATGTAGTACATATTTCTCAGAAATATATGGTTACAAAAGAGAATTAATGTGTTGAAATCTCTATATATGTTTATAAAATTCTGTTTTCAGTTACACCCACTGGCCAGTGATGATGTTTCCCCTTAAAAGTGAGCTTGGCGTAAGCACAAACCGAGAAAAAAAACAGGCAAATTCAGCAGCATTTTGTTTGATTTGTGAAACTCTTTGAAAATGCGGGGTGTAATGAAGCAGCATTTAGAAGCTGTTGCCCTTTTTTATTTCAAGGACATCATGTTTAATCTCCCACCTCTAAACCTAGTTTTGTTTTTTTGTTTTAGTGTATATTGGTTTGTTTTTTTTCCGGTCATTTATTCACAATCCAACAATTTGACCATAGAGTTATGAAAGGGGTTAAATAATACTAAATCATTATATCAAAAATAAAAAATAAATCAATCATAATATTCTGACCTAAATGAAAAGTGTAGGCTGAAGCCTGAGCTGAATGGCCTATCCATAAAACCTGAAGTTGCTCGGTTTGTGGAATAGAAACGTAGCAGAATAGGTTTCATTTATCACAATTCATTTGTCAGGACTATGATCAATACAGCGTGAAATGTCAGGAACACTAAGCCCCTGTCCTCATAAACACTTTGTCCCTGCAATAACCCATCTGTTTGCAGGTCTTGTCTGCAGCAATAAGGATATAAAAACAGAGTCAACGGAGTAAAGTGTATTTCACACATTCTTCAGGCCTGTGCATCAAATACAGCAGGGATCTGATGGTGAGATGATGAATTTACTTGCAAAGTAGAAATTATGATTATAGAGTAATGGCATATTCCATAAACTGATATACAATTATTATTAAACAAATTAATACACGCATGAAGAAATCAGAAAATAGTCTAAGGAAAGTATTTGTTTTATATATGCCAGTCTAAAGGTCTGCAAAAATTTCATTTTATACCCTGGAAATAGTAGTTTGATAAAAAATAATCGTAACTCAAGGGCCACTTTCGCACTTTTTCCAGGGCTACATGGTATTCATCAGAAGATGGAGTTAAATACTTAATTCACGTGATGACAACAGAGTCATCTCTATGACAACTGAGCAAACTTTAGGAAAAGCTACGACGTGCACCTTGAGTTATTTGGTCAAACTATCTCCAGTACCATTTAAATGCATGAGAAACACATACTCTGTTAACTATTTCGATTCTAACCCTGTCAATCACAAAAAAGCGCAGCAGGCTTACCTTGGGCTCCATGGAGATGAAACTATGTCGACCGCGGCTGGACAAAGTCGACCTCTTGATGGTCCGGCTATGGAAGAAGTGATAGTGGTCTTTGAGATCCCCAATCTGCAAAACACATATACAGACTTAAGAAACGTATTTATTCATTCCATAACCCTTTCTACCTCACCGTAACTCAATAGCGTGACAATAAAAAGAAGATTTTTCCACAAATATGATCATGATGAGTAACTGCTCTGTTATTCTTATTCTTGTAGAGATGTTTGCATTCCAAGGATGAAACAGATATCAGACACATATACTGAATACACATCATACATACATACACAATAACAGTTTATCACAGTTTTTAATGAACAGGGTAAACTCCTGATAGTACTTTAAATACTTTGAGTGAGTATAACTACTTTTGGAGTAGTTCCTTCTCTTTAAGTAGTAAACTTACAATTTTCTATGTTGTTGTTGTTGTTGCGCCCATGTTTCTTCTATTTAATATACATAAAGTTTTGTTGAGGTTTTAAAAAGAGAAGAAGACAAAGTGACGTGGACCACAAGGTGAGACAGAAAGGGCAGACGAGTCAAACAAAAACAGACAAAGAGACAGAAAGAGACAGACAAATGTACAAACAGACACAGACTTTGAGTGACAGAGAGATGGGGGGGGGGGGGGACAGAAGATCCGCAGACAGACAGCGATAGGCAGACGGCAAGCTGCCGGACGGTGATTAGTTTTAATAATTGATAAAGACCATACAATGCCTCAGATGTAGCCTGTCATGGCTGCCAAGGGTCCTGTGGTGCGTCACTGATCCATGGCTGAGCTCCACCGCCACAGGACCCATTAGATCAGCTTTCAGCTCAATGCTCGTGCACAAACACACGTTCTCCAACTTCCAGACTGACAAAATGAGAAACAAGAAAAAGTGCCAATAGGGCCCTGCTGGTCCTCCTTTCAGCAAACACCAAACATCAGCTAAACACGCGGCTTTAAAAAGCATTCTACATGCATACTAACTAAATGTGCTTCCATAATAGGCGGCTACCACTTTGGATGCTTCTCATAGTGTAAACAGGTCTCAACATATCGTGCTGCCACTGCCTATTTAATCTACCCAACATGTGCACTGCCATTAGCAGGCCATCCCTTCCCTCTAGCAGTGTCTGCACATGGGGAGCTGCTGGAAAAGCTCGACACACATGAATTAAACTAAAGTTCTGCTGCACTGCTCTTTAAAAAAAAAATCCATTCAGTCCAATTAACCTTTATCATAGCTTCAACACCTCTTCAGGTGGAACTATATCTCACATTCGATGTGCAGTTTCTTGAACTATTGGCTTGAGCTGCTACCGTTATGACAACGTGTGATCAGATTGACATCCAGGGGTTATATAGTTCATTTCGATGCCTAAACCCACATAGTGAATCACAACTTCAGCAGAACTTTTAGGGAATTATGTCGTAACAAATAAGTGAAGCGAAACCACTTGCACTTCAGTGATTCATGACGTCTTGCATCATTTTTACTGGATGCATTAACACGCCTATGTCACTTGATGCAGAATCCTGCCAGGAATTGTTCAAATGTGATAAGGCTTTTCCCATGGAGATTATTCTCAGTGTGTCATAGCTGGGTCAGACTACCAAACTACGAGTTCAAGTTTTGCCCAAATAAGTGTGATTCAGTCGAAATGGACAAAAACGGGCATCACACAAGAAAGATGAGAGGTCACACACACTTCAGGATTCTGCGATTGCGAAAGAGATGTACAGAAACGTGATTGGAGTTACACAATACACGTTTTCCAACTTCTCGCAACACGGTGCAGATGCTGCCGTCTTATTACTGCTGCATTGTTAAAGTGACATCAAGGATAATGCAATATGTATTTCACTTCACTTGAATTTGCATACAAATGTGGATAGATTGGGCCAATCTGGCAGTGGCATTTTCTTTAATCTGTTCTACAATGTTCAGGCGTGTCACAATTCCATCCCTATCCCCAATAACCTTTACCCAAACTGGCCCAGAATATGAATTAAAATCGTCAACTCAGACCTCCAGGGCTGCAACTAACGATTAATTTCATTTCAATTAATCTCTTGATTATTTTCCGGATTAATCGATTAGTTGTTTGGTCTGAAAAATGTCAGAAAATGGTGGGAAAAAGTGTTTCCCAAAGCCCAAGACAACGTCCTCAAATGTCTTGTTTTGTCCACAACTCAAAGATATTCAGTTTACTGTCATAGAGGAGTAAAGAAACCAGAAGATATTCACATTTAAGAAGCTGGAATCAGAGAATTTTGACTTTTTTTTCCCTTAAAAAAATGACTCAAAATCGATTATCAAAATAGTTGGCGGTTAATTTAATAGTTGACAACTAATCCATTTACCGATTAATTGTTGCAGCTCTACAGGCTTCAAATCTCATCTACAATCTACAATCCAGAAAGTATAATAAATAAAACACTGATGGATTTACTGGTCGTCACAGACACTGGATGATAAGCTTGGATCAAAATGATCAGCACGTGTGGTATTTTCCAAAAAACAACACCTCGTTGGCCTGATGCCTTTAAGAACTGATGCATCACTATAACCTGCTTAAATAATCTCATAACTTGTTATCGATGCAGCCGCCTCCCGTCCATGTCTGGCTACACATCATCACCCTCCCTCTCAACTCCTCTCCCATCTCTTCAAAACACCACTTTGAACAGATATCCACGTCTGGGGTCTTGTCAGCTGATTTAGACTCAATTTGGGCCACTGTCTTAGTCTGGGAAGGGGGCTCCATGGTTAAGAGGATTACCCAGAATTCCCCAACGAGGTGCTCTCTCACTCCATGCCAACTCTTTTCATCCATCCGTCCATCTATCGTCCCTTCTTCCTTCGCTCCCTCCTCCCTCCATCTCCCAGTGTGTGGTTATCTTTGTCTGTTCTCCTCTTTCCACCCCTGTCAGGAAGACTATATTGTCCCTCTGTCACATGTTTTCCCTACCCATCCCCCTTTTTTCCTCTCTTTAACTACTTTGCTTCCCTTCACAACATAAAACCTCTTCTCATTTAGCAGTCATATCCCCAAAGAATGTGTCATAAACAGTCCAATCCCTATGAATAGTCCTAGCAAGTTTAATTGAACTGAAGAAACACTCGTAGTGTATCTCTTTGCAATCTAGCGTCAAACTGCAAAAAAAAAACTTGCAATAACTCATCACAGTTGAGTTTAATTTCATTCTCCATATAGATCAGTGCAGAGAGGATATGAGAGGGAGGGGGTTGATGATGGGGATGTCAAAGTTCACATGAGGAAACCAGAGTGTGCTGTTATCTCTCCCATGGGAGCGGCTTTCAGCTGACCCCAAAACCAGGAAGTGAAGTAAAACTCTTGTCTATGAGGTGTCAAAGTCCAGTGAACGCTCCATATTGAGATGGAAATTAGGGCGAATGGTGGGGGTTGGGGGCGACACTGCACTCCACAGGGGAATTCCTATGGGGGGCTGGTATGGAAAAGGGGGGGGGGGGGGAGGACTCCACACATTAGTTCCCGTCAAAGAGAGGGGATAAACGAGGCCATTAAGGCCTGCTCTCTGGGGAGTATAGTGGGTGGGCGGGCTGGATAAGGCGAGGAGGAAGAGGGGGGGTTCAATAGCTGTTGACTAGGCTACCCCACAACAACCTGTCAGAATGCCCCCCTCTGTTCCACGCTGTCTTCGCGTCGAGCGCTGGCAAGTGCAGGCTTGAACTGCCCACGTATTTCGGTCACGATACTCTGAAGTATGTGTGGGGTCCATGTTTGTGTGGCCTATTTCTCTCTGCCCACAAAAGGACACGGGGTTTCTCTTTAAACTTTGTCAAAACACATTTTTAAGTGACCAATTAAAGCCCTCCTCCTGGACCTGTGCAGATGAATAAAATGACATAATGTGAAGAGAGACAGACACATCTCACACAAGGGTTTCCCCTTCTCTGTGTATGCATGTGTTTTACAGCTGTTGGTTGTGTTTTATTTTAGACTTTTCTAAGCATTGGCCCCTACATACAACGGAAATCGTAGGGTCTTACATTGTAGATGCATGCATACGCTTACCGATTTAAACATGCAAGCTGTAAAATATTGGCTCAGATCTTTCTAGTGAAATATGACATGCTTGTTTTAACAATTTTCTCTTGTAGCGGTGTTTCGTCGTTACTCGAGAAACCCAGAAGAAAACTTCAATCTGTCAAGTAAAGCAGGACCAGTCGGGGGAGGTTTTTGAGTCAAACAGTTCTATATATGCACAAATACAATCGTACAGTGTTGAAAAGGACCAACATGTGACATCTGTTTGACTGTGGCCCTTTTGATGTCAACTCCAAGACCACAAACCAAACAGCACTAGCTGTCTCACTTGTGTGTCAAAAGGACCAAAGCACATGAGAGTCTGCTGTCTGTGGCTGTGAGGCTGATAGGGAGCTCCCTGCAGCTCCAGCCCGCAAACTGAACATGATCCTCAGTGAAACACAGTGAGGAGGAGGAGGCACCTGTTGTGCCATCCAAAAGCTCTTGGTCTTCTTTATTCCTTCCCTGCAGCCTGAGATACAGAGAGCAAGAAGGACTAAGTTAAGAGAATCACAGAGGAGCTTCATGGCTCAGGTTTTGGACTTCAGACCACTGGACTTGTTTGTCTGTTAGTAAAAGGAATAATAACCTTCATGACATGGCAACTTTTAAGAGTTGTCAAACACAAGAAAGGACAAAAACACACAAAGAAGAGGCAACTTTTGATAGATGGAGCACTAGGCTGAACCTACCTGTCCCATGTTCCTGTAGCCGTATTTATCCGCTATCCGCTCGGCCACATCGGGTCCCCCGGCTATCCTCACTGCCCAGTGGTTGGTGTAAATCCGAGCGTTGCACGGCGGGCACGCAAAGCTGAGACTGAGCGCCAGGACGCACAGAAAGCTCCTTCTCCAAGCGGCGTTGCGGACCATCTTCCCCCCGACTTTTAACTCTTCTTCTCCACCTCCTCCTCCTCTTCAGCCGACCAGGCAAAAACAACCAAACTTCTCTTCTCGCCGAGCAGGACTCTCATAGAAAACACACAACTATCCGGGTGCAGAAAAACCAGTGAAAGAGAGAGAAAGAGAGGGAGAGAGAGAGAGAGGAGGGGGAAGGAACGGAGCCCCGAGGAGGAGGGAAAAAATAGACCTTATCCTCAAACCTCTGCTTTCCACATGGGAGAGTTGGAAGTTTGCGTTTCGTGTGCCCTCTCCTCTGTCTCTCTCTTTTTTTTCCACGGTGGAGGAGGAGGAGGAGGAGGAAGTGTACGTGTCTGTGCGCCGCGCGCGAGTTCGTGCGCGTCTGGTGTGCGCGCGGAGCTCCTCCGAAGCTGATTTCTCTTCTCCGCGAGCGACTCGGATGTCGGTCGTTCAGCTCATCGGGCTTTCATGTGGCGAAATGGCTACAGTGCCCTCCCCGCAAATAACTAGCTGACACTCGGGAGAGTAGAAACAACTGAAGCCGCGGGGTTTCCCTGCCGAGCTCCGCTGGGTCTTAAAGACACCCCATTCTGATCCAGCAGACACACAGACAGGGGGGGTCAAACTGGGGGCCAGGGGGCCACTTGGGGGCCAGCTTCAAGGTGCTTTCTCAGGAGGGTAAAATGAAGAAATAATTTACCTAAACTGTCTGGAAGTTACCCTAGTTAGACTAAAGAATGATTCTTCATTTTGATTAACGCTCACTTGAACGTACAAAAGAAAACAACGATCTAAAACAATGTGTGTATTCTACAGTTGACATGTTCACGTCGAGTTACGATATGGTTGAATCTGTAGATTGGTTGCATTTCTACAGCTAACCGTAACCCTGACCCCGTGTTTAACCCTGACCCTGCTCTGACCCTGTTTAAAGCTGCAGTGGGTAGAAATGGAGCAAATATGATTAAAAAAAGTTATTTTTATAAAACGGTCATTATATCCTGACAGTAGTGCATGAGACAGGTAATCTGAAAAAAATCATGTGTCTCTGTGTGTCCTCCGGTGCTCCTAACGGCATCTGCAAGATTTCACAGACCGGAGGAAAACAACCAATCAGAGCCGAGCTGGAGCCTTGCCGTCCCTGAGCAGCTGTCAATCACTCGCAAACTTTGATCAAACGGTCAAACTAGGCAGCGTTGATCAAATATGAATCAATATTCTGTCACGTTAATGCCTAATTCTCGCCTCAAATGTTTTCAGAAACATCTTGTAGTGTACTGTTTATCTTTCAAATGAGGAAGTTTGTGACTCGGCAGCAATGTTGAGATCAGTTGAGGAAATAACAAGCACCGCCCACCAGCCTGAGCAAACTTTGTCATATAAATAGGCAGTACAGTAACAGAATATGAATTCATATTTGATCAGCGCTGCCTAGTTTGACCGTTTGATCGGAGTTTGCGAGTGATTGACAGCTGCATCTGTTGAATGAACAGCCAATAGGATGCGCTCTCTCTCTGAACTGACCTGTGATTGGCAAAAGTCTCCCGTCACAGGCTAGATTTTTTAAAGCCTGAAAACAGAGCCATGAGGAGGTGCATAAGTCTAGTTTCCTCTCAGAACACTTGAATTACAATATGCTGAAAGGTTATTATAGAATTTTTGCCCAATATTGCCAAAAACATTCTGCCTACCCTCACATTAACCCGGGTCTAAGGGTGAAAACAGATTATTTCTTTATTGGCCCCACTATTAATCAGAAATAATACTGTCAAAGCAAACTGTGCAAAAGAAGAAAAACACAGTTTATTTATCAAACATCTTAAGATGATTAAACATTGGGTCTGATATTAAACGTGTGCTACACTTTTAATAATGTGTATGGTTTGCTATAAAACCATCTAAAAAATATGTAGATTTTTTAAAAACAATTATGGTATCTTTTACATTTTGTTGAGTTTTGTTTGTAGACAATGACTATATAGTTAGTAGGAATGTTGTCTTTTTCGGAATTATGGCAAAAATCAGCCTATTTCGTGCATGTAAAAGTAGTCAGTGAGACAATACCAGTGAAAATTGGTCTATGTATTGCTTTAAAGACACAGCTGTGTTCTAACCAGTGAGTCAGTGAGTGTCGGGAATTAAATGTATTAGCCCTCAGACCTGAAGGAATGTATGAGTTGTTCATTGTCCTCTGTTGGTATTTTGAAAGACCTCCGAGTCCTTCACACTTGGCATGCCTTCTGTGAGGAGGCTCTGGGTGTCTGATAGGATGAGGACCTTGTAGAGATTCCTGACTCCAACAGTCTGAACCAAGGGTTAGACACAACACTGTTTCGCTTCCTCCAAGGTAGTGTGATTACGTGATTCTGTATGACGTCCTGACATCCTGCATAAGTCTGAGTGAATACTTTAAGTTTTTGCTATGACTGTGTCTATGCATGCTGTACGAGATCTTCTCTGATATCAGATTGGTGTTGTATTAAACTTATATATCCAATTGTCAATATTCAAGGACAACTGAGGCTCATCGAGTTTGTTCTATTATTCATCCAAGTAAAGATTGACCTTAAGTTTTCCACATCAGTGAGTGACTGAGATGTTTATATATTTACTAGTGTGTCACATTGTTATAGCTGATACCAGCTGCTGCTCATGAATGGTAGTGGTGTTTCCCCCTTAAAATTTCCCTTTTAAAAGTCCACCAGTTATCAAGTGGATGCATTACATTTTGCTCTCCCGTCCCTCACCTTGAAATCATATGTTGAATGCAAGCCTTGTCAGTCTCCTGGGCAATATTGACATAGACATACCAATGTAAAGTTGGGTCAGCCATGACCTCCACCTCAGTCATCATCCAATGGGAAACAGACACAGAAAAAAAATATTATATATATTTAAAAAAAAAACATGAAATTTATTTATCCGTCTGATGATTTTTTGTTGTTGTTGTGACTGATTTATGTTTGGTAATGTGGATTGTTCTTGTGATGCATCTTGCAGAAAAGTTGGTAAATGATGAAGACGGCTAAATCCTTGGACATGAGCTGAACTCTGGTGTGTTTAACACTGTCATATTGTAACCGACCTCACAGATAACCTAACTGTACGCCCGGGTTACGCGTCCACCGCTGCCATGCGGGCCTTCTGCCCTTCGTACTGGCTTTACTGCATATCCCCCCTTAATCAGTCAAGCTCTAGATGTCATGCCCCTCATCGCAACACAGGTCACAGCTGACTAAACGCTGTCATTATGGAATGTGCCCGGTATTATCTGCAGTTGAGCCTTTCATTCAAGGCCTTTGTTGATTGATGGGTTTTTGTTTTGCAGCAGTTTCCCGGGGATGTCTCTCTGCACAGCGAAAACTCTGTTCTGTTCTGCATGGGACACAAGTGAAAATCAGCATAATTGCACTAATTGCAGCCAATTTCTCGCTGAATGGACCCCGCTGTCACATCTCACAACAAGCGGGGGGACAAGAACATCTCATGGTCCCCCAGATGGAGATGAAAGGGGAGTAAAGGAAGAAAAAAAAAAAAACACCCAGTGATCGTCCTCCATTCAGCCGGATGGAGGGGCTTGTAATTTAAAGAATAAAAGGAGAGGAGACAAAAAACAGCAGAAATTGATTTGAGTATCCAAATCAAGTACCCAGGTCACGAGGCCACCTTGAGAACCGGGGCCCCCGATTTCCATTCAGGTCTAAAATGTCGCGATATCCCGTGTGACGGCCTCACAGCTCCCCGAGTTCCTCCAGGGAGTGAACCGAGTGAACCCCAACAAGACGTCTTTGTCGACATCTGAGAGCGGATCGGTCATGAGTGTCAACAAAATGTCTGAGGAGCATTCCTGCGTGCATTCCTGTGTCTCCTCAATGAAATAACAGAGCGCATCGCATGTTTAGGCCAAACACAACTTTTTTTTAAAACAACACACAACCCCCAAAATACAACACAATGGAAGGCTCCAATAGGAAACTGCAGCCAACTTGCTTTATTCACCGAGGACACAGCTAATTTGTTCATTCAGTATCAAGCCCAACATCTCTAGGAGAGAACCTCCCACGTGATTTTCTCATCCCATCAAGACAGGGCTGTTATCAAACTTATGCCTCTTCAAGTGCATCTTGTGATTATCCTGCTCCTCCACATCTCTCTAATGTCTCCATGTTTACCCATAATGTCCTTTCCTTCCCTGTTCTATCTTTTGCTTTGCCTTCCTCTCCAGATGTTCTCCCTTTTTTGCCTGCATCTTCTTTTTTTAATGAATCTGGATCCATACTTTTCTTTAGAAATCCTGTCTTTGGTTCAAGTTTGTTTTCTTTATTTCACCTACGCTGCATCTTGTCTTTTCTTTCCTTCATGTACCTTTCTGTTCCTTCAGTTATTTCCTCCGGCTCATCGCTCTCTCTGACCCCCCTTATCTGTACCTCTCACTGGGTGGGCTTCCTGGGAGTTAAGGTTGACCTTTCAACTTCACTTTGACCTTTGACCTTGTAGCTGTAGGCTCCTGCACTTAGGCTACAATAGCACCTGCCACTCACCGACGTTCCATACTCTCTGCTCGGCATCTCGTCCTCCAATCACCTCCGTTCCCCTCTTCTCTTCACCCTCTCCTTTGTCAGCCACATACCAGTGTTACACAGGCTATTCTGGGGGCACACACACCCTACACACAGTGGGGGAGACAGAGAGAGTGGTATAGCCGAGTAAAAGTTTGGTCTCCAGCATCCGTGAGGATTGTGAATTCTAATCTCCATGCTAATTGCCTTTGTTTACTAGGTTTGTTCAATCTTCTCATGTCCTAAATATAACTCACAACTGTGCATTAATCAGTGCCAAGGTCAATGTTACATGCAGTATAAATATGGAAGGATATCTTCTAAATATGACGGTTTATTTTCTATGTACCTGCGAGATGTCATCCACCTGGTCTAGCTTCCTGTGTCAAAAAAGTGCTCCTGTGTATGATATGGACCCAGCAATTGACTTCATAAGACATAGCTATACATTGCCATCTAGTGGTGACTGATATGATTACACACAGGAGATTGCTGTTGAATTATGTCAATGTTTTCATATTCATGTCCATTACACTTTTACAGGTGGAGAAGAATTACTCTTTATCTGTTCCTGAACACATTATCTGTGCTGAAACTGTGCTCTGAGTTACAATATTTCCCTCAATATACAACGATTAGTGAAAGTATTGCATTTTAAAGCAAAGTAACTGAAACGTTGTTCAACTCCTCAACGAATTCATCGTTAATTTTAACATTGTATCTATTATATTTCATATATATTTTGATCGCATGACACTGATCAAATATTACGCAAAGAACACGTGTAATACCTTGGTATCATTGGGGATGCATGTGATGTTCTCAAATAAGGGTCTAAAAATGATTTCAGGAACACATCTTTACGTGCATCTACTAAAATCTCTCCAAATGTGCTCTGCTTCACTTTATTAGCATCATTCTGTACACAGGTAATGTTCAGGTGTTGTGTGATGGTTTGCTCGGGCTGAAACTGCATCATTCCAAAGGGATATTCACTCTAAATCTGTAGTTTTGTTAGGCGGAAATTAACTCTTTCATTTATGCTGTGTTCCATCTTCATTTACTCTGACCCATAACATAATAAAGATGCTCTGCAGAAACCTCACAAATGTTACCTTTATTGTGATACCAAGATTATTCAAATAGACATTGTAGCTGCAGAGATACACTCTATTCAATTTGGGCATGTCATTTTCAAGCAAGAGTCTGAGACAGAGGTCTAGGATTCAAGAGGCTAAATATAAATGATCACATTGCCACGATGTATTGTCAGTCCTGTCAGCCTGACTCTCTGGACGAGGTGCAGACAAACAAGGCTCTCTAGTTCCTGAACAGATTTAACACTTCCCCTTAGAACTCCCTCCCTCCTGCATTACTGCTTCTCTCAAAATAGCAAATGGGGCTGTGACAATCCAAAACAGAGGGTGATATCCCAGTTAAAACTTACATATCATTGTCTTTCCACATCTATTCACATTTGTTCTGCATGACTGCATAATTATCCCGTCTTAGTGAATGTGATTGTGTTGAATTACTGTAGGAATTCAGAACAATCACATTCTCCAACTGTCCTGTTTCGTCTTTTCATATTTAAACTAAAGATTTGTGCTGAGCAAAGGAACAAATTAATATGTAATATTATTTAAAAAAAAAAAAAAAACTGTTTAATCTCCCTTCCTTTGATTTTGTAATTAAGTTTTTATTTTTTATTAATAGCATCATAGAATATGCATTTCATGGGAAAAGGAGGTGTCTTATGATGGAGCCACCTGTGTCTCAAGCTGGGTTACCATATGGTCAACTGGCTTAAAAGACTATTACAGAGAACACCGTTACAGAAACCAGTTTATAGAAAATGCTCATTTCAGTTTCAGGGAACTATTCTTTTGGAAAATAGGGGGTTTTGATTCATTTCACACAACTTTGCAAATTTACAGCAGAAAGATTTGAAATATAAACTATTTTATTATTCGATTAATGAGCTGTAGTGATACAAATTAAATCAAATACTTAATTGCCATCCTATTTGCTCACATTAATCGATATATCCTGTAAACCAGTCAACAGGTCAAAAAATACAACCCCACAACTATCAGATAACCTTGAGATCAAATGTGCAGGTACTTATCGCATTATCAAACACAAGGAAGAGCACATCCTCTGCAACCTGTCAACCTTAAGTTTGTGCTGGTAGTAACTCATTTATCAATCGCAGAACGTACAGAATGTGATGTTTTGGCAGCAGCAACAGAAATATTAGTTGCAGATTTGGTTTGAGTGCAATATACAGAAATTATGAAATGAAAATAACTTCCAGGCGTTTTGTCACATCCGATTCTCAATATTGTCATGATCTTAATGTCAGTAATGACATATGCATACCAAAATATTTGGCTAAGATGACTATAATTGAAGTTTTTTTTATAACCACACGCCCGTAGTGACAGTTTCCATGTAACAATATACACACAATACTGTAATTTGGATAAAATATTTATTTTTAATCTTTTTGGTTTCAAACTGTTCTAAATGGTTGAGTGAATGTGACAACGTTGGGCAGGGGCTTTCCTATGATGGACAGAAATTGCTCTAAATTTCTGTATGATTATTGACCATCTCTGACTTTGCATAATTAAATCAGAAAACTTAGGTTTGAACTTCCAACGGTCTAGGGAAAACCCATTTGGAAAAAAACTAGCACATGTGCACACATGAATACAAAAAAGACCTCCGAAGTCAGATATCCAACTGCTCAGAACTTTTATTTCGAGGGAAATCAGGGTTAAAATTAAATTAAAATATAAAATTTAGATGGGCAGGTCTGTCTTTAAAGGGAAGGTGTTGACAGAGGAGAGTCGGCAACCCTACAGAAGAAGGGAGGGAGAGAGGCAGGAGGGGAAAGACAGGAAGCTACAAAATGAAGTCTGGGGGACGAGCCTGGTCATTCAGGAAGTTATGTATAAAAAAAGAAAAAAAAAAGACGAGACAGATGCAGTTAGTTATTATAAACCCCACCCCCATCTGAAATGTCCTCATACGCAATCAGTGCTATAGCTCTCTCCTTTTCCTTTTTCTTACAGGAAGTTTTAGATCATTTCTCCTCACTTCACTCGCTCTCTCACCATCATCATCTCATTCTGCCTTAATGTAACATCTTTTCCTGCAGTTTTGAAAAAAGTAAACAAAAAGTCCTTCAAAAATAAAATGCAGCAACCACATTTCATGTTCTACTATTACATATACAGTATATATATATAAATACATACATAAATATCTTACATGTACAACCAATTTTGAAAAGGGGGGGGAAGAGAGAACCCAAAAGACTTATGAGGACTTGTGGAGGTGGGGGGAGCGGGGCGCAGAGGCCCAAGGTTGCTCATTGTGAGGGTAGTATGTCTTTCCATTTTTTATTTTAGCTTTACACACACGCGCACACACAGCCTTTTGGGGGAGTGGGAAGCATTCCTCAGTTGGCCCAGTAGGGGGAGGTGCCGTAGCTGGACTTGCTGCCTTGGTTTTTCTGCTGCATGCTGTTGGACTGACTGCGCTGACCAGGACCACCCTGCAGAGAAAAGAGTCCATTCAGTCAATAACGTTTAAGACAATGCAACTACCCAACAACAGGTTTACTTAAAGATAGGGTCGACGATGTTGGAAAGCTAGCATAATTTGAAAGTAGCGTCGCCTCAGGAGCTCCGTCTAAACCCACCCCCTCCCCTCGGAGCTCCTTCCAAGGCAACACACACACATGCACGAGCACCGCCGCATCGTAACTACTTCACAGACACAGAGCGGAGAGAGGACCTCAACTCAACAACGCTACCTCATGACAAGTAACCGCGGCAGTGCTACTGCAGGGCTGAGTTTTCTCTTCCATTCTCCAGTAAACGTGCGTCGGCGGCGTGCTTTGAGTTCAGGCTGATGCACGCCAAGGGTAGAGAACGAGCAGGGCAGGGAGGCATCTCATTGGTTCTTTCCAAGCGGGCCTCGAGGCAGTGATTTGTAGACGTTTTTACAGGATTACAGCAGCTACAGATGACGGCTCTTTTCCGGTCCTTTTTCAGAGCTCACAAGTAATGGATCGCTGTCGGGGTGTAAAGACCATTTCAACCAATATAACAGATAGTGTATACTGGATAACATCGTCAACCCTGCCTTTAATTTCCTATGATGTTTATTAGCCTTTTCCAGCTGCAGGGTCATTTCCAGGATCCTTTTAAGGGTCTCAGCTTCACCTTCACAACCCGAAGGAACCTACAGATCCAGTTTAGGTCCCTGCCCATTGAAAATATCTGTTCCCTAGGTAGTAATTTCTGAGGACCTACGATCAGGATGGAGTTTGCAGTGACTGCTATTGCTCAATAGAGAGGCACGGATCGATCGGCAGCCGATTGAAACCGGACGGTTTTCAGCTGATCGGCCATGGCTGGTGACCGGCCCATTAGTCTCATATTTCTAATTTTTTGCCGGTCACATTTACACACATGTGCCACCACCGCATGATAGTTAACGTCAGCACAGACCGTAACATCACAGCCAAACACACAATGTCGGTGTGGAAGTTCCTCTGCGTGAGTGAAGACATGAAGCTTGCAATGTATCACAACTGCAAGTCCAAAATAAGCCGTGAAGGAACAACCTTAAAAACATTTGGAACAACTAACTTAATCAGACAATTATGATGTAAATCATTCCCATGATGCTGTCCAGAGTCATCACAGTGACAGACTCGTCTGCCGACAGCACTAGAGCTCTGCTCTGGAAAAATGAGTATTGGCCGAAGATAAATTATAACGTTAGCATGACGTGTTCAAGATTCAAGATTCCTTTATTTGTCATTCTTATGCTCCACATAAAAACGAAATTATGTTTCACACATCCACCACTCAGTAATTCAGTGCAAAACAATTGGGAAAAATAAAATAAATTGTTAAGTAATTAGATAATAAATAAGAGCACTAATAAATAAGCTAAAAGTATGCTAAAATAGGATAGAATAAATAGTTATAATTTAAAACGTAAAAAATATTTAAAGGAACAGTCTCTTAAGTGCATTTCACATTCTCTGATTTAGCAGTCTGATTCCTGTGGGAAAGATGCTGTTTAACAGACGAGTAGTCCTTGATCGGATACTCCTGTATCTTCTCCCGGACTGCAGGAGAGCGAACATGCCATGAAAGGGATGAGTAGAGTCCTTTATGATACCGTTTGATCTGCGCACGCAGCGCTCGGTGTTCAAATGTAATCTCGTAAAATGTAGTTTCTGGCGAGAAACTTCAATAAATACAGTTGAATGAGACGTTTTCACAGCAATATAAAATAGATACTAGAGAGGGAATTATGACCAGTTTAAATTCCTAACACTAGCTCCAGGCAGCTTATAATATATAATTAGAACTACTAATGCCAAGATTTTCTTAATCAATGCAAATATTTAAATAAAAATCCAATCATTTATTTCGAAATAAACAATTTAATTATGTGTTTTTATGCAAATAACCACGATTGATGACAATAAAAGTAGAAAATTAACATTTAGAATTTCTGACGGTTTACACCGTCTTTGGGATGGTTGAAATTATTTTTTGGGGTGGTGGAAAAAGTTAGCCTGAAGACTTGCTGTCAGTTATAGTTCTTTGAAAGAAAATCGTAATCCGCCAAGAAAATTGCATCTCTACTGCTCAAACAAAAGCCTTTTAAAAAGGTGTAGTCTGCACTTCTGGAGAAAGATTGTTGATATTTGAACTCAACACAAACAAATCCCTCCCCTCCCGTCAGTGCTCCTTCAGAACGTTAGCATGTGCCAGATTTACCATCCCTCTCGCTCCCACTGCCTTTCTCTTTGTCCTTTCCCCTGTCCTGGCTGGGATAGTAATAGGAGCTCAAAATCAGAGAACTCCCACCCAGATTTACTTCCAATGATGCAAACTTTTGTTGCGGAACCCTGGGTGGGTAGAATGTGATGTATGATGCAAAGACATTCAGTTTACCTGTCCGTCCTGTGTGAGGTGATGGTGCAGCAGCTGGGAGTGGGGCTGTTGGTGCGGTGGCAGGATGTGCAGGAAGGGAGCAGGGGCATATCCAGGAGCACCCCCAGGGTTCAGGGGCCCTGTTCCCCCCAGTGCCGAAGGCAGGCTGAAGGGAGGCGGTGTCCCCGTGTGGAAGCCCTGCTTGTCAAATGCCTGAGGAGAACCGAGAGAAGACACAAGAGGTTAAAATAGCTAATACAGGTCAACTTGATCAAGTACATGCATGTACAATAGAAATAAATTAAATGCCAATTTCACTTAGTGTTCCATAAAAATCTCTTGCCTATGCAAACATGTGTCTGTATCCAAGCTTAACAAGCAGAACCATTAAGCCTCGACCTTAACATAGGCATACAACAGGACAGCAAGTCACTCACCTGAGCTTTGCTGTAGATTGAACCTCCCATGTCCGGTACTCCTCCACTGGTGCCTGACCCGGAAAGCCCTGGTGCTGAGAGGAGAATGAAAAGGAGGGAGTAGGAAAAAGGTAAAAGGAAAAGATTGGAATGTAAGAGGGAAGGGAGGAAAGCAAAAAAAAAAAAGGGAGGAAGAAAACAATAGAGAAGAGAGGAAAGTAAAGGGGTTAAGGGAGAAAAAGTAAAACTGTGTCACTTCACTGATGATTGAATTGAATATGAAGCACTGATTGTTCATTTCCACTGTTAGTAGGAGGGGGGCCAGCCAGTAGGAAGAAGCATATTAAGTGAGGAGGCGCAGAGGCATGTTTCTCACTTCGTCTCCCTTTTGCATGTATCGATTTATGTGCACATCAAAGTGCAAACACACACGTGCAGATACACACCTTCCTCCAGAACACTCTCGACTGTAGAATCATCTGCAATTGTGAGTACATCCGTTTTTCCCACAGGGAAATGCCCGCTGACTTTGACTGTGTTGTTAGAGTGTGCGCACGTGTTGTGTGTGTACCTTTCCCAGGGCCGCTGCCCGCTGACTTGGCCTGTGACTGGGCAGAGCCTCCGTACCCTCCCTTACTGTACTCCCCACCGTGGGCTTGAGACAGGTCATCAAAGGCTGAAGGAGGAGGAGGAGGAGTACAGAAGAAGAGAGGAAGCAGAGCGAGCAAAGGAGAGAGAGAGAAGAGGTAGGAAGAGAAAGACGGGAAACAGATGAGGTGAAGAGATGAAAAGGAAGAGGAAAGAGGATGGGAAGAGAAAAGAGAGGGGGGGCAGGGGAGAGAGAGGCAGTAAGGTAACCTGACTAAAATGGCAGCTGTGTCTATATTGAGCCGTGTCCAACTTCAGCGGGGGGTTTGAGCTATGCATGCAGCACAAGCAAAAACACACACAGGCCCGATTCCACACGCGCATGCAGCATTTGGTGCACATGTATAAAGGGTTGGAAATTGAATTCTCTTTGTCTCCCTCTACACACCTAATTTATGCCGAGGTCTCTGCACACGCACCCTGTATCTCTCACAATACATGTACTCATAAAATACAGCTGTACCAAACTGTTGCCATTATGGATTACAAAGAGTCATTCCTGGCAAACTTCACAACAAGACAGTAGCTTGTTTACATTTGAGCATCAAAACACATCAGACAGAAGTAACTGGCCAGATAACCCACTAATGTCACCATAACTAGTCCAACTGTTGACGTCGATCAAGGAATCTTCTCAAGTTGCCGTGACAGTTTGGGGTACTGTCATAGTTGGGCAGTAATAATTTAAGATAAACCTGTGTTGTCATAGTTCAATAGACACACACAGGCTCAAGTCCGTTAACTTAATTCAAAAGCTGCATTAAAACTACTGGATATAATCTTCACATGGAAACTTTTGATCATTACTTGACTGAAAGAAATGTGTTGTTAATTTTCAGAAAACAACATCAGTCACAGCAGTGACCGTCAGACAGCCTTCTTGTTTTTTCCAGTTCTTACCTGTGCCATATGCATGCTGTCCGTAATTGGGCTGATGCTGTTGGTGATACTGATTGGAGGGGTTGGCCAGGCCCATTGCAGGTTGCTTGGCCGCGGCAGGAGGCACAAAGACGGTGGGGCCGTACTGGAAGGCTGAGGGAACCCCCGGCACACCAGCATAGTACGGCAGACCTGCAAAATGGCAAGTTAGAAAAATAATCCAAGAGCAATGAAAGCAGATTGCTAGGCAACTGTCTTTGAGAAGGTTTTTTTGTTTTTGTGTAGAGCAGTGTTACATTAATACCGTCTACACAAACGAAAATTGACTTTGTGTCTACATTAACAGTTATGTAAATATTAGGGATATTCTTAACGACTAATTTCCCTAACGTTTAAATGGAAGTTTAAACTTAGACTAGTCGACTGGTCTAAAAGTAAGAAAACACACAGAAAACAGTCAAAATAGATCACAATTTAATCTATAAGTTTAAACATCGTGTATAACGGCCATATTAAATTGTTAATCACATTTTTCAATAACCAAATCGTATTTTGAATGCTGCTGAAATTAATACGTCCACAGTGCCCGCTCCAGTCGCCCGGTTAGGAATGCGTCTCACGAACCCGTTGTGTGGTGTAATAATCGATGAAACGCCAGCGGGGACTGTGGTCTAAGAGGAGTCATGGTTTGGCATCACTTATCAGCTACCATTAGCATCTTCGTGTGCAAGTATTAAGTTCCATCTTCCCTTCCCTTTATATCTCAAACACACAGCCAGCACCCTCGATCGTCTCTAACGTCAAGTGTCAGTCCTCAGTCCAAGAGTAAAAATTTATTGAAAAAAGATCGATGTATTAATTTCTAAAATTAACAACATTTTTTTATATAATGAAATATTCTGCTTCAATCCATACTTGTTGCCGTTTAGCTTTTCATAAACAACATTTTCACTGCAGTCAAAAACCTATTTACTCTCTCGCGCGGACACCTGTATTAACAGGGCGGTCTAACGTCATAAAATATGACGACATTCGAAGCTACATTCGAAGCTACATTCGAAAACCTCAATCAAAGCTTCGCATGTAAAAAAAAAATTTACATTTGATACAGCCCTATCTGCTGACCAATCCAGTTGATCAGGAGAGAACCGCACCGACTGCTGAACCCAGCCACTATTTTGGAAAGAGGAGGTGGTGGGAGGTGTGGGCCAGGAGAACGCAGCGGGGTGGAAGTGAGTCAGGAGCGGCTGATGAGTTCAGATCAGAGCGGAGGGCCGCCGCTGCTACATGAAGAGCAGCAGCTCTCCACAGCAACAGCATATGTCAATATGTAATTTAAATGCGTACATTAATAAAATAATAACAAGTTTAACTGACTAGTATTTCAGGTGCCGAGCCAACAAGCGAGGGTAGCAGCATTTCAAGATGGTAGCCAAAGCTGGAATTTGCATCAGGAGTAAATGCTGAGTGCGTGGATGAGTTGACTGGAAATAAGTTTGGCCAACATCCTCATCATTAAACATAACTTTACTTTTCCTTACCAGTGTATCCGTAGCCAGGGGGCAGAGGGGGATTGAGGAAGGCCTGGTTCTGTGCTTGCTGACCCTGCCCCTGGCCCTGTCCCTGGTTTCCTGCCTGCTGAGCCTGCTGGGGCTGTGACTGCACCCCGGCTGTAGACAGGCTGGTTTGGGGAGCTGGAGATGACGAATCATTCCTGCCAAACTTTGTCGCTTCACCTGGAGAGAAAATGACGGCAGAGAAGACAAAACTGAAGTTGAAACAATAAATCCAAAATTCCTCCGCTGTTGAACAGATGACATGGATTAGCAAAGAAGCCACAAAATTAAGATAAACAAAGTACTTCGTCACAGTTCCTGATAGGTAAAAATCTCCATGTTCATATAATCAATTGTGCTAAACTTAATATTCTGAAGTGCAAAAAAGAAATCAAAAGTGGCTAACAGACGGATGTGTAATTTCAAGAAACGGGGAGTAATTGCGTCAGGGGTTCAGTGTGAACTACGAGCCAATCTTGAAACATAATTAAGTAGACATATCAACTCAAACTCCAGTTCAACGTAAAATTTTTACTTACCAGTATATGGATTATTGGCCAGGCTCTCTCTTCCAGGCATAGCAGCCGTAGTACCAGGGAATGTTACACCATAATAATCCTGTGTAGGAAGAATAAATAATAATTCAAATGCCAACCGTAGCCCTCCCCATCAGTACATCTCAGCCTGCTACTTAGGGAATTTGGTGATATTGCCATGCAATAGAAGAGAGGATACATATTCTGAGTGGTTACTTTACTAAAGGTAGCAGGAAGGACGTAATATACAAGGAAACACATTTGAAAGCCCTCTGCTGATTTACAAAAAATACTAGAACCACAGTAATATGCAGCAGGGGACAGGGCAGAAGAAGACTCACCATAGGAAGGCGAGACTGCAGCATTTGCAAGTCCTCGTATCCATAGATCTGCTGTTGAAATAAAGATAATTAGAGAGAAGAATTGGTGATAATTTAGTACCATGTTGGAGTCTTTACTAAACCTCACTAGTTTTATCTTCTACCCAGCTGTAGTCAGTGTCTCAGTGCGTTCCATAGAAGTCATGTTTGATCAGAACCTACTAAAACACTGTCATCATCAACACTGAACATCTCTACAGAATAGGGAGTGAACTCACTGCCATAATTGTTCAACTCATGGTTAATACAGGGCTCTTTTATTTAAGGTGTACATGAAACCTAACAAACACATTAATGACAGCATAACGATGCTGAACAGTTTGTTTAGGTTAGTCCCTTAAGATGCCATCTATTTTGAGGGACAAAACCCTTCTTCCTTTTGAAAAAACCCAGGGGTCTAATTGATACACCAACAAGTAAATCAAAAATGATTAGGAAAGTGTATGGTTACCGGGTAAGCAGGTAGCAAGCCACCAGGGCCCATGATGTACTGGTTGGCCAGGAGAGGTGGCACTCCTTGGGCCAAGTTGGGAGGAGCTTTACCTGGCAAAGAGGAGAAAAAAATATCTTTTTACTTGACAGAAATTATGCACATTAAGTAATTATCTTGTGAGTTGTATTTGTACCATAGAAATAAAATAGGAGTAAGAACGGACATTCCTATTTAAATCAACGTAGCAGGATGGTCAGAGCGGCGGCCGTGGTTATGAGTACTGTTGCCATTACGACCTTAGTAGCGGGCTAATTTCCGTATAAACCGACTTCCAGAGCGGTCCCGCCATGCTGGCTGTCGCTTTTAAAGTAAGTAGGAAGGAAAGAAAGTATGAACTGGCCTTAACAGACGTTGATTCGGTTCTGTGACTACCTCCGCTATAGGCTTAGCGGCGGAGCAACACACTTTTCGGCCCCGTTGATGTGTGTGTCACCATAACAACTAACAATAATTGCCATTTTCTTTTGAGCTAGTCAAATGACCACAACAAACAGTTCAATGTCCGTTCTACTCTTATTCTATTCCTATGATTTATACATAATTTAGATAAAGTTGTATAGATCCGCATGGTCTTAGTAGAGTGTCAAAACGGCCTGATTATAAGAGGAATTGTATTAATATATAATATGTATACAAGACTATATTTTTTATTTCAAAGAATGGTGATGTGATTCCTGTGTAGACCTATGAGCCTACCAGAGGAGGTGTTGAGCAGGGGTGCCGCGCGGTTGACTGCAGCAGACATTGTGGCGTTTGTGCCATTAGGAGTTAATCCCGGTGCTCCAGATTGGTGCAGACCATTGGTGATTGAGCTACTGACAGCCAGGGGAGCTGAAGGACTGGAAATGGCAGCTTGGCTGGATGACGACGATGAGTAGGCGTGGAGGTTACCGCTACTGCTGCTCTCCTCATTACTCATCTGGAGTAACACGATCAGAGCAGAAAGGTTGTGTGAGAAGAAAAACAGCAACTGTTTTGTGGGTCAAGGCATGAATGTCTTCATAAATAAAACCATATGTGGCTTTAGGTCCTGCACTCAAATAAGCAAACTGCACAATAACTGAGTGCTACATTTTTCAGCCAATATGCAACGTTCTTTTATTACTACAACTGCAGAGTGATGTTAAAGTAATCTTGTGTCTGTCTGTAAGCATGAAAACACACTTACAGTGAGGGCGGAGCTTGTGGCGAGGGCCAATCCAGATGAGTGAGTACTGGTCACATGACTAGAAAGAGAGTAAAATGATTCTGTCAGCCTGCTCAAATCTGATAAAGCGACTAAAGTACTTTACCCAGGGAACATGAACAGGAGTATTGGAGATTCAGTAAAAGATATGTCCACATAAAAGGATTAAGATATGTGCTTGTAAAACATCATTATCTCCAGACAAAGGGGGGGAAACACAAAAAAATTAATCAATGTGCAATATAAAATGCCACGGTGTGTCTGAACCACCCCTTACCTGCTGAGCGAAGGGATGGATGTTGAGTGGGATGGTGTAACTGCAGGGGAGAGGATGTGGTGGCCACCGTCACTTGTCATAACTGGAGACTCAGTTATCACTGTTCTAGACGATGATGTAGCTGGTTTAAAAGAAAAATAACAAGATTAATTTGGTGTAAATCTTTGCGTGTCGATGTTACTAACTGATTATGAGGGGAGGAATAAAAGAACGAAACACAATAAATAAAACAAAGCTGGATGAGAAAGATGGGTTGAGTCTGTACTGGTCTTTATTAAACCTCATCCACTTTCACTGAAAGGACTCTTTCCACTTCCTATCGATCGCATTTAGCAATCAATGTTCATCATATTGGATTGGATTGGCCACTCCAGTTGCTGAGTGTACTTACTGTCCTGTGTGCTCTGTGTCTTCATGCCACTGTAGCCATTCTATGAGAAGAGAAATGATCAAAGTCTTAGTATTATCATCCAGCTATTTGTCAGGTATTAAGCAGACATTGAGCTTTTGAGAAATAACAGTTAAGTCAGCAGTGGTCAACATCCTCTTTTCATTTGGGTCCCTTATAGAGAAAAAGGTTTATCCTCACTGTGAGAGCAGCGGCTGAGGGGACATCATTGTTCTGAGAGAAGCCCAGATGAGGTGGCATGGACCTTTGACCACTGCTCTCCACACGGCTGGCTGCGGTAGGGGCTGTAGAAGAGGGTGGAGCGGCTGCACTGGGAAGACCCATCGAGGGGGAGGGTGTGGCGCTGGGTAAGCCCAAGGATGGTGAGGGGAAGTTGGGATCTGATACAGCTATGGGCAGGGTGGGTAAGCTGCTCATGTGTTCACTGTTCACAGGGCCGAGAGAAAGGAAGATGGGGAAATATGGATAAATATACATTAAACATTCAGAGAATGTGACTGAAGTAAAGGTGGGATGTATTATTACTATCGATTAAAATATTTAATTGCGATTAATTGCATGATTGCCCATAGCTAATCGCGATTAATCACAAATTAATCACACATTTTTTATCTGTTCAAAATGTACCCTAAAGGGAGATTTGTCAAGTATTTAAACCTCTTATCAACATGGGAGTGGGCAAATATGCTTGCTTTATACAAATGTATGTATATATTTATTACTGGAATTCAATTAACACAAAATAATGACAAAAATTGGCCAAAAACCCTCACAGGTACTGCACTTGGCATAAAGAAAATATGCTCAAATCATAACATGGCAAACTCAAGCCCACCAAGGCAACTAGTATGACATGGTTGGTACCAAACTTTTCCTTATGTTTTTTAGTTTCATATGATGCCAGTATCTTCACTCTAGCTTTAAAACTGAGCCCGCTACAACCTAAAAATCTCAAGTTGCGTTAATGCATTAAAGAAAGTATTGGAGTTAAAACAAATTTGCTTTAAACACGTTATCACGCTAAATTTGACGGCCCTAATTATTATTATTACTGGCTTAATTTAAAAACATACAAGCAGTGTCTATCTGTAGCGGAGCTAAAATGAAGACATCAATCTCTAAACCCCTTTTATCTCATTGATAAATTGTGTGCCCATGGATGCTGCGAGTGCTCTGCTTTTTACATGGCTCAAGATTTCATGCTGGACAGATGCACAAATTAAAAATAACAAATTGCTGACATAAACAGACAGACCTGTGCCTAACACACCAACTCAAAACAACTCACACACCTCACAGATCCTGGCTTGGAGAACAGGCTGCTCTGTGGCTGCTGTGTGGGAGCAGCAGTAGGGACAGTCATGGGTACAGGAGCAGGGCCATGAGCCGGGGCTTGTTCCCTGGTCGACTCCGTCTGTGCCATGTCTCCCGTTCCACTACCAGCCTCAGACCCAAAGTCAAGAGCCCCAAACTGAACATTCAGGCCAGGTATATCTGCTGAGCCCGGCATCTCCACTGCTGACGACGGGATCTGAGAAGACATATTTAATTAATATAACATTATTATCTCTGATTGGGAGAGGTAAAGTCATGGGAGTGGAGTTAACAGCTCGTCTGCAAACTCAACTAGTTTTATCTTCTACCCAGCTGTAGTCAGTGTCTCAGTGCGTTCCATAGAAGTCATGTTTGATCAGAACCTACTAAAACACTGTCATCATCAACACTGAAAATCTCTACAGAATAGGGAGTGAACTCACTGCCATAATTGTTCAACTCATGGTTAATACAGGGCTCTTTTATTTAAGGTGTACACATACCACATAGCCAGTCAGCTAGCTAGCTGGCTTGTCAAGCATGTGAGAGCAGATACATTAGTACACAGTTTTCTGCCATGTCTTGCAAGTAATATTGCTCTTTTGACATTTTTGCATGGAGGTTATTACACTTGTTTTGTCTGATTAAAGGTTCAGATATCAGAAGAGCTCACCTTTGAGGGAGGAGGTACTCTGCGTCTCTGTGTCTTTAGCTGCCGCTGAGGGGGATCTGTGACGGAAGGCTCCATGCCTGGCAACTTCACTCCTGGAGAAGCTCCATCTCTTACAGGAGGGACGGAGGACTCATGACCTGAAGGTGATTGACAATGTTGTTAAAATCACAGCACTAGGATCAAAATAATTGTCAGAGCAAGACGTAATGAAGACGGTTGATACTGCACCGATCTTACAGCATAGATACTGTTGAATGTTTAGCAGAGAAGGCACTGCCTCAACTATATTGTGTGCTGAATATTTGTCTTAGATATCAGCTCTGTAGCCTTTATCGTACCGGTCTTCTTTTCAAATGCGTTACAGTCTCCAAACAAGGCAGAAGGAACATTTAAGTGGGTCATGAAGCACATCTACCGCTTCTGGTATTCTTATCTAATTAATCCGCTAATTATCAATATTCAGTTATTAAAATAATAAGTTGAGTTGCAGCTCTAATGTCATGTGGTATTTTACGCAAATTTTCAGACCTTTAACGGCATTGTGTGATATTGTCCTGCAGCTTTACCTGGCGGTGTGGGGACCTGTGGACCATGCGACAGGCCCAGAGGCTCTGTGATGGGAAGGATGGAGGACAGTTGTTGCCTCTGTGCCAGCTGGCTGAGCACCGCTGATGGCTCTGGTTGAAGCTTCATCTCCACTGGAGAGAATGCAGATAAATATATATTAATATACCTATCGTGCTGCAGTGCACTGTTGTCGTGGCTTACATTTCTGTGTTAGATTTCGAAATTTCTTTGAGAAATTTAAACTTACAATGTTGGGCAGTAACGGGGCCATTCTCCACTCGCTGAGCCTTGATTTCTACAGAGGAAGAGGAGGCAGGAACAGGATTCTGTATCGGAGGTGGCCCTGCATCTTTGGAAACATTTATGTTGCTGGCGGTGGCTCTCTGACCAAGCCGAGGCCCATTGAGCTGCTCTGATGTCCTGATGTCAGAAGCAGGTGTCGGCTTAGGTGCATTCAGGGACCCAAAACCAGAACCCAGGACTGAGGACTGGGAGGATGAGAGAAGACAACAATAACTGAATATCATATATTAGTGTGAAGGCACGTAAACATGCCTGTAAGTCTTTGTTGATGCTTGCACTTGTGTAAGTGTGTGTATGTGTGGCTGTCTGTACCAGTGCAGCGTGTGCGTAGGTGGTACTAGCAGAGGCGGCATGGGCGTAGCTGTTGGCTGTGGCGTGTGCGTAGCTGTGTGTAGCAGTGCGTCCATTGTGGTGGGAATTGGTAAACACCAGGCTTTGGCCCAAATCCTCGGCTGAGGGGCCATCGACTATCGCCCCCAAGTCAGAGTCCATAGCCACTCCAGTCTTAGGCAGTAAGCTAGCCAGGTCAACACTGAGGAGAAGCACAAGACAAGAGAGCAGGAAGAGTGGGGGGAGTGGAAGAAAAGAGCGGTTTGGGGAGGAGGGTCAATAAGCAGAAGATAATCACACAGATTAAATAAAAAGTTACTCTCCAAAATAAGGCCTGTTCTCTGCAGTGTTTTAAGTTGACTGGGCTTTGGGCAGTATGGCTTACTTGGATCCAGGTGTGATATGGTTTGCTTGAGGAGAAGAGGCAGTGAATACTTTGGTCTCAGACAACTGTGAAAAAGGACAGGAAGTGCATCCATCAGATTAATATAGGCAAATGTGCGGTATTGTATATAAACAACCATTCACTGACTCTTAACCGATAGTATTTAGTAAATTAACGTCACTAGATATATATAATCTAAAATAACACTAGATATCAGGCAAGCCAGTGCAGATTTAAAGCAATCTAAGTAAACAAACTATGTAGGCCCTCAAACTAATGCAAATCCCTTTCAAATCATTAAAAAGTGTAGCCTTACGTCCTCATTCCAGTCCTCTGAAGCCCAGTCTTCCGCATTGCCTGCCCATGTTCCTAATAAAGACAAAACAGAAGAGCAGCCAAGTTAGTGTTGCTATGTTCCCACACATACTCATGATTAGGGATGCCACAGTGAGGAAATTTCCCCACCGGTTAATAAACTCATGACAACACCAATGTTACCGATTACACTGGACATTTTACAAGAAAAGATGACGCTCAATATCTGTAGAGCGCTTACTTTGATTTTTAATGTTGGATGGCTGTATGTCTAACTTCTCTGGAGGAGCTTTCGGGGCAGGGCTGCAGGTTTCCACCCAGTGCCGCTGCACCGCTCACACCACCTGCGACCGCTCCGTCCTCCTTATAGCATTGGGTTTAAATCCGAAATATTGCCAAACAGGCACCTTTGCTTTTCACTTTGACACCAAATCCTCTGCCGTCGTCTTGTCTGTCAACTCTCTCTCGTCCCGTGTGTGTGAAATCTGACTCCTGCTACTCTGTGCTGACACTCAGGACGGAGCAGACACTTTTACTTTCAGTTTATAATTGTAGCGCCTGTCGTCCGACTATGTATTGATAATATGCTTAGTATTTTACAAATTAGTTTTTGATTTGATGAACGCGGCGCTGATACGAAAAAATGAGCTAAATGAGTTTTATTTCTATAAAAAAACAAAACGATGGTGGGGGGCGGTGGGCAAGTTGTGTAATCGGCGTATGCCCGAACACCGTGTAACACCGTTAAAACCGACTACCGCGGCAAGCCTACTCATGATATGTTCTCAGCAACCATTAACCACCCCAAGTAGTGATACAAAATATAGCACCCTGCCTGCTTTAATAGAACACTAAAATTAAAAGCCCTTGAATCCAATGTATAGATTAATTAGCCCATTTCTGCTCGAATTCCGCTTTTATTTGGCAACTAGTGGCCTGAATTTGGAATATCTCGCTGATTTGGGGCAAGTGAACTAGACGAGTATGATGCTTTTAAGCTGACAACTAAGCCATTTTACAGGGAGCATAGGAAATTGAATCAAAACGTGACATCTTATGTTCCGTTATTTTCCTTACCAGTTCCCTCACCAGCTTCGTTGCCATCCCATGCCTCCTGGCGAGCTCGAGAGTTAGCACCGTAGTCAGCAGGATCGAAGGTGCTGAAAGAAGTAAAGAGTGGAAAAAGGAGATGACCGGAATATAAGTGAAATTAATGAGAATTGCGTCTGGTCTGTTGTTGCTACTGAATGAGGAGCTTCAGAAACTAAATTTATCTACACACCACCTCCTCATCCTCCTCATTTACACTAAACACACATTCTTACCCCATTCCCTGGGAGGAGAACCTGTTGCCAGCAGCTGCTCTTCCTCTACCGCGAACCCCTACCCCTGAGGACACACACACACAAGACAACCAGATGACCTCTGCTGACTGGTCCCTTTCAGCCTTAACTCTTCATTAAGCACTTTTATGGTTACTGAAAAAAGCTTTGTTTCAGTCATTGACCTTTGTTTGCATTAGACAATATTATAATTGTCTGCTTTTGTTTAAAACCATACCTGCATACATGTGTCTAAGTTTATTTTCTATCATGTTCTACAATCTGACATTTCTTGAGTTTTGTGCTCAATAAGTAAACTATTAATACAGTGCAATGTCATAGTAGTTAACTACACCAGAATGATATCACACAAATCTGTGGTGTCAAAACATACAAACATGGGCCATTGAGGTGTCAGTTAGACAGGCTGTCTAAATAACCCTAAAGATCTGCTTTTGGCTAAAGAATATCTTGATGTCAACAAGATATTTAACAGCTATTCATAAAGACAAGCAACTACAAGAATATATGCATTTCTCAACCGTTAAAACATAACCAGACATCTGACACAATTTCTTCTGAACCAGGCCTTGTTTGACCTCACCATTCTTAGATTACTAGTCGTTACAAAAACGCCTTCAAATCCAGCCAGATTCCACGCCTTTTCACCCTCTCCAATCTCTTTATCTATCGCAGACATCCCCGCCCCACTAAACACACACTCAAGCAGCTGCAGGGACTGAGTGCATTCCACACATGTTGAGTGCTGCAATACTCTAAATGCCTGCAGACACAAATAGATGTTGCTTGCTACATCACCAAAACATGCAAAACAACATCTGAGACAAAAACAGACGATATATCTCAATTTACTTAAATTTATGGACATGTGCAAATGATGGACTGCAGGGTTGCCGAAAATAGACATCTAAGCATGCAAGAAACCTATAAGGTTGATGTTTTCAATTTATACCGAATATAGGTATACCAAATCTGATTTTAGTTTCAAAATGCCCATTTCAGTTTTTAACGTCTATGTTTTTAAATATCTTTACATTAATGGGACAAGAGTATCGGAAAAAGTAACTGGTAGCTATAGATACCACTTTTTTCCACAATCTTTGTATAATCCAACTTTGCAACTCTGGACTCAGTGCTAACAAATTGGAAATGTATTCAATAAACTAAAGGGGTGTAACTTTCTGTACTGCTCACCTCTGCCCCGCCCTCTGCGTCCACGGTCTCCCCCTCTCTCTCCAGGAGCCACCTCAAACCCATTCTCCTCTAACCGACCTGGAATCCAACAAGACACAAAGGTACAGGTAAATTAATACATTAAAAAACTCATATTATTCATACTGAACTAGGAGAAAGGCCTCGGAGCCTTTTTAATTACACCCACTGGGAAATCAAAGTTGAGCAAATTAGAAAAGTTGAGGGGACAATTCCATATACTCAGCATACTTTTAACAACATATGACCGGAAATAAACTTGATGCATCAAATACAGGGAACACTATTTTAACAGACTGACAAGGAACATACAGCTACACAATCCAGACAGACTGGACAAACATCTTTCTTCCCTTTCTTACCTTCACGCCCTCTGCTGATGCCTCTGCCCCTCCTGTTGGACGCCCCACGTCCGCGACTGGCCTCCCTCTCTCCTCCTTTCTTCTCCCTGCTCTCCTTTATCTCAGAGGGTCCTCCTTCTTTCCCAAGGCTACGCTTCTTTCCCACAGTCTCCCAGGAGTTCTGACAGATGTAAACCAGAGAATGAGGTTGACTTAACACATAAATAAAATACACCTATACTGTGATTAAAATTTTGCATTAAAATTGTTCATGGTGTTTCAGGTTCTGCAAAATCCCAGAGAAATTGCCATAAGATGTTAACACAAGCATAACATGTATATGTGAATGGGGTTTGAGCATGTGTACATAGACTCTTACTGTGTCAGAAGTGCTCTCCAGCAGAAAATTGATGGCTCTGTTTACATCTTCGTTGCAGTCATGGAGGGCAACCACGCACTCATCTTGAGTCTTCCCAGTTACCTCAATCAGCTGTGAGTGTGCAAAATAAAAACACATCGTTAAGTTAGATCACCACGTGATGCAATGGAGGGTCCCAATGTCCAAGAACTATGAGAAGATATGCTGGTGATCCAGAAAATGTATTTGTCTAAATGTGTGTACATGCACAAACACATTACCTGTTTGACCTTGTCTTCAAAGTCTGCATCATTTTTGTCGTAGATCATTTGGGCTAAACGAATCTGTTCTGCTGTGGCCTGGTAAACAAACAGAGTTCAGTTAGGAAAAATGCAACAGGAACACATGGAACGTGGCCTCCTTTTCATATTCACACAATACATCAGTCCAAAAGACACTTGGTTTTATTTCCTTATTTCAATGAAAGACGCTACAATCCTGGTGATGGTATATCATGTAAAGTGTGAAATTACATTTTACATTCATTACAAATTTGACTTTCAATATCAATATGATAACATTCAAAACTAAGTGAGGCAAACTTTGATTGTACTCAAAAATAAAAAAGACTGTATCAATTGAGCAGGACAATAAAGCCTGGATTCGACTCTGTACGTACAATGTTGAAAACCCACCTGTATCTGTTTCTGTGGCTGAGTTGTTTGTGTGTTGGTGGTGGGCAGCGTTTTGTCCCGAGTCCCCCGGGCTTGATTGCTGGCCACTGAAGTCATCATATACAGTATATACAAAACAATGTATGTACAAAATAGAAAAATCTGTAGGGGAAAGAGAGAGAGAGGGAACAGAGGCAAAGTGAAATGACATCTACCTGCGAGATGGTTACATTCTTAGTAAAAATATAATACGTAATAAATTATGCCAATACAATGAACTGAATTTGAGCAGACTGAGACTCACTGTTGTCAAGTATACCATGTAAGACTATAACCCCATCTGTCGCCCCCCACCACCACCCGGGTTAAATTTAGCCAACCAAGAGGGGACTGTCCGGGTGTCAACTTACAACCCTCCCTCAGTCTCCCACACAAAAACACAGCGAGTATGCACCAGCATATGTCATGGGTATTATGAATTATAACACTTTTCCCCCATCGACGACGTCAGGATAGTGACAGCCATTCAGCATTTGATTAAAAGTAATAAGTAACCTAACAACAAAGGACTCTGGGCTTTATGCCAGACTAAACGGTGTCTAAGGAAAATTGCAAGCATACAATTTCCATGGGTTAGATTATATATTACATACATTAACTGGGTTTAACTAATAATACTACCAACTTGTCAGCGTAGGAACACAACAAATAAGATCCACCGGCTGTGATCATGTTGTCTGACAATCGTATGTTGGTTGACAGAAACACGGTTAACGACAGCTGTGTAACGTAGCAACTGTTGTTAGTGTTGTTCAGTGGCCCGTATCTAACGTTTAACTGGATCCTAACCTTATTTAGGTTATAACGTTACAAGAAGCTCGGCGGAAATATGAGCCGCAGCGTCTAACGCTTAGCCGGGTCAGCTAACATTAGCTCAGGTTAGCATTAGCCTGGCTACCGCTCGTCTTTGTTCCGTGTGCGAAACACACACGACTCCTACCTTTAAATTTCATATTTCTACTGGCGAAATATTAACAGCGTGACAATACAATTGATTAACCTGTCTGCCGATGTGACTGCGGGTTGGATAAACCCCAAAGACTCAGGAAGAAAACAAATAAACAAAGTGCGACGATGTACCCTTTTGTGTGAACCAGGAGAGAAAAGCTAACGTCAGTCACTTCACGCTAACATCGGAGGAAAATGTAGCTCAATTTAGCAGAAGGCTAACATCAAACTGAGACGAAGCGAATAAACGTCGTGTGAGACATTAACGTTTACAACCACTGGTGTCCAAATGCTACGTACCGGGAAAACAACACGGTGTGTGGGGGGAGAAAAGTTGTCGAAAAAAACGCGTGGCCCGTTGCCATTAAGCTACGACAGATACCAGCAGCAGGCTAGCTGCCCCGGCATGTGAACGGCCCGCATACAATGATTACAGCACGACAGCACGGATACAACGCTGGCTAGTTAGCATGCGAGCTAGTTAGCTTTCCACCGAAAAGGACGACCGGTTTCTCTGTAGTGACCGACTGGGTTTCCTTAAACTAGTGTAAAAGTTATACTACGAGACGCTCGGGTCGTTAAAACTGTATTTACGTCGACACAATTAAGCACAACATGTCTTAATTCTCTCTTTTACCTGCTAACACGCTTCGCTCAGCCAGCAGCAGCAGCAGATGCTGTCACGTGACCTCACCGCGCCGTTGTTCGACGTTGTGAAGCCGAAACAGCCAATCAGAACCCACCGAGCTGGTCACGTGGTTCCACGACGTGCCTTTTACGTGCGCGTTCCCGTGGAGGAGCGTGCGTCGCGGTGATATTTCCAGCCCGAGGACGGGTGAAAACTCTTTCTTTAAAAAAAGAGTTTGTTTATGTGGTGATTTTCCCCATATTTAGCCATATTCGGCACATAAGTAATTGTTGATGTGAGATCATAGGCTATACATGTGATGTACAATTCTTTCAATTTTTTTGTTCAAGAAGGAGATTCTGAAGATACGTTTTTTTTTTTCTTGAGCCCAAACAGGTTATACTGTTATACTGTTATACTGTGAGTTTCTTTGATGGTGGTGTAATACTATTAGAAGTATTTAGGCTGACATCTTCTATCCAAATGTATTCACCCTATCAACATATCTGCACTGCCTAATCATCAAATCACCACTACCTGAAATAAATATTTCACAACACAGAACACATCATCTGATCATCAAGCAAATTTAATTCAACCTTAAACCCAACTGTGTTTTAAAAAAACAAGTACCATCAAAACTCAGCTGAAAACCAAAAATACACCAAATAGCCTCATTGCTTTAGAAAACAAAAACAATTTTTGCAATTTTTACCAAAAAATAGGCTAGCACTAGAAAACAGTATGTCACCTTCAAAGTAAACACCTCAAATTAGCAAAAAAATATGAGTTATGCACCTTTGGTTCAGTGTATCATCATTCCAGAGTCAGAGTTTTAGTAAAGCCCATAGTTAATCAGAAGATAATCAGGCTGGACTGGCCTTTAGTCCTGACAAAATCTGGTGGGGTTGCAGGTAAAACACAGATTAAGATTACACTCAAACCAGGGAAACTGAAAGCCCTGATCAAGTCCAATATGTCTCAAAAAGATCATGTGCTGTGATTTTCATGAAAACACTCAAGATTAGCAGTTTTTAAGAAGAAAAGAACAAGCAAGATCAAAGCTGAGAAATTATTATCAGTCTAGGAGAAACTCCTGGACCAAGACTGGGTTTGAAAAGTACAGCCCTGCTGGATTAGGTTAAATGAAAAGATAGAGTACATAAATAGCAGCTATTATATAAATAACTTTTCTAAATACCAATCATCCAAGTTTCCACAGTAGTGTAATACATCTCCATCTTAAGATGAACTTAATAAATTATGATTGAAAGAACTAAATAAGAACTTCATAATATACTATACTCATCTGAATCAACATGTATACAGCACTGAGGATCTAAGAGAAAAAACAACCCACAAAGAACAAACACACATCAATCTGATGGACATATATATCTATATATATAAATTATTGTATATAATGATGGTATATAATTGACTGGGAAAACATCTCTTCTAACACATCTCTTGATTTCACACACGTCAAGTGATATTTGTCTAATGAGCTGTGAACTCTTACGCCACTTCAACATTTATAAAAATAAATGTATAAAAAATTATGAAATAAAAGAAATACTAACATTGACTCATACTGTATTTAGTATTGCCAGTGAAAAATATATTGTGCACTCCTAAACAGCACGGCTTTGCATAACTGCCATTTCTTCACGGTATAGGCTGCACTTAAAAAATGCAAATATTCCTGCTTCTTGCTTATTAACTTAGTTAATTCAAGTAATTGGATCATGATTGTCTTCTTCTTGGTTGTGTGGTCGGTTAGAATGACTGGGCTTGAGATATGGCTGCAGCTGAGCTATCATGCTGCGGACACACCGAGCCTTTCTCTCCATGATGTCCTCCAGCTTGTTGACATACTCCCCAAATGCCTGAGAGAGAGACAGAGAATGAAGACAGACAAAACTGTAATCAATTTAAAATGTAGTTTAGAAAAAAGGAAGGAGCTAACAAATGATCTATTCTGACCATATCAGGTTGCTGGCACAGAAGCGTCCCCTCTTTACGCCATAAAGCTTCCATCTCTTCAAGCTGCTCCCAATGGGCCTGGACAACACGCCACCTCAAATTGGATCGGATTAGAAGAAAGACAGAAATATTGTATTCAAACTAATGACCTCTAGGTTGTGATTACTCTGAAATACACAGCAGGTTTCCTAAATATGTCACCAAAGAGGTCTGTGTGATTTCTGTATCATGTCATCAGCATGTAACCAGATTTCAATATCACCTAAACACAGTTGGGTATTATCATTATTTGTAGTTGTAATACTGTGTCTCCTTATAATGTGCACTGGCCTCTCAAACGCTCATTTAGGAAGTTGTGAGAGGTACTTACTGGCCGTGATCCAAGTCGTCCAGCGTGGACAGGTGGATTATGGGTGTAACTTGCTGATTGCTGGTGCTCTCTCGACTATTTGATTCTATAGGACCGTTCGGTTGGCGTGAGATGTTTGAGTTGCTGGGATGGTTTGAATGACACTGCTTTGGCACTGTGTTCAACTGGCCCAAAACACTTTCTGACTGTGGTGTTGAAATGGAAAAAGCAAGTTTGTTGTGCATATTGTGTGCATATTCTGGTGGCATGTGGCTGGCATCATTTGTCGTATGATTGTGTGAACTGGGTGAACCAGTGTTCCCAGACTGCTGGACAGAGGATGAGATGGATTGCATGACAGAAGTTCGCATAGAAGCACATGTAGAGGGTTTAAGTGGGGATGCAGATGTTTTGTTGCCCAGGACTTCAACAGCTGGCGTAGTTTTGGGCTTCTGGTTGTTCACTTGGTCCTGGAGAGAGACCAGCATAACCTCACGGACAGCAGGCTTCATCATACCTGGACAAGATTAAAAAAAAAAATGTTAACAGCAGTGGTACAATGTAATGAAGTAATAATACTTCGTTACAGTACTTATTTTTGAGAGAATCTGTACTTTACTTGAGTTTTTATATTTCTGTCAACTTTCAATTTTACGCCACTACATTTCCTAAATAAAATGTGTACTTTTACTCCTATACATTTCCCCTAAGCATCTTCGTTACTATTGCAGGCAAGCAGGTTTAGCGAATCAGTGGTCCTAGCTTTCAAGTTAGATCATTCACGTGACGGGCAACTTAGTGAAAACAAAGTGCTCTCAGTTTCCATTTCCGCTCAAGACCAGGCAGACTGCATGTCAGATCATGCTACATGCTACTAGCGACTACGAGGGAAGGAAAAACTGGATTTTGTTCTTTAAATCTTTTAAGTTGTGAAGACCTTGTTTTTCTTCAAGTGTAATGTAGCCTCGATTTTTAAGGTGGTGTTCATGTTAAAAGGAATAAACTTCATAAATCTCCAAATTCTGACTTGCTTGCTTTTTGATTAACTGCATTTACTTGTACTTTTACTTTCAATACTTAATTACATTTAATATCAGAAAATTACTTTTGATAAATAGGTACAGCAAATATCAGGTACTTTAAGACTTTTACTCAAGTAATATTCTAATAGGTGACTTTGACTTCTACTTAAGTCATTTTCTGGTTATCTGTACTTTTACTCAAGTGTGGCTTTCAGGTACTTCATCCACCACTGCATACCAGTTCTTACGCACTAGTTAGTACAGACACAAACACACACTTACCTATCCTACAATGGTCATATGTGGGACAACACATGTCTTTTCTTCGCTCAGTGTGATTTGTAGCTGTCATGGTCTCAGAGGTGGGAGGGCAGACTGTCTTTGCTTGTGGCAGCTCCAAAAGAGACAGGCGAAACGCTTCGTCCTCGTCCACTACGACTTTCCCCGCCATCTCTGCACATGTGAGACGCTCTTTTTCCACTTCCCTCCTGTCGTCTTCTCCCCTTTCATTCTCAAGCGTACAGAGTGAGGTGTTGCTCTGTTCCCCTCGGAGGAACGAGGCTGTGGCGGCCTGTTGGTCCACTTGAAGCAAGGAGAGGCTGATGGGGTCCATGATGTAGCTGAGAGAAGAATCTGTCTCTTCTTGAGGTAAAACAGACATTTTGGCTTTGACCTCTGGATGGTTGCGTACCATAGTGTGAGCTGGAAATTCAGATAATGTGTTAAGGGGCTCAGCTTGTATTTTACATCGATTCTGTGGGATGGGAGTGGTGAGAGGTAGGGAAAAATCTGTTCTATTGGCGTGAGCAGCAAACCATGGTTGCTTCTCTCTGCATCTGCTGGATGGCACTCCCTGT
This sequence comes from Sebastolobus alascanus, assembly GCA_916701645.2. NCBI lineage: Eukaryota > Metazoa > Chordata > Actinopteri > Perciformes > Sebastidae > Sebastolobus > Sebastolobus alascanus. The sequence continues at coordinate 664,510 of CAKAOJ020000142.1, read as the reverse complement.
TGAGCATTTTGCAGTGGTAGAGGCTGAATGTTTGAGGTGCATCTGGTATGTTTTAACTTCAGGGAGAGATCACTGAGTTTATTAAGGGTCAGGAGTGCATTGGTATGTGCGCAGGCTGGGGAGAGGGGTCGTTCTGCTGGAGCTCGTTGATGGGATGAGTCAACAGAAGGGTGGTTAAAGTGACTGTTGCTGTCAACGGCGCTTGCTCGTTCCTCAGTACTCCACACTCCGTCAGCCGGGACATCTGAGACATCTAGTCCTTCCTCACCCACTTCTCTGCTCTCTTCTGAGCCACAGTTGTAAGACAATAAAGCCTTTACATCAGCTGGCATCGCACCTGTCATGGCGTCTGCCCGCTCTGTCCCTGTTGTTGCCGTCCAAGCCCGCCTCCTCTCTCCTCCTCCTTCCATCCCAGCTGGCCTCCACTCCTCCCTCCTTACTCTTACCTCTCCTGTTGTCTTCCGTGGCCTCCTCTTCTCACGTTCACCTCTGTCTTGTCTAAATCTTGCCTCCCTAGATACCCTCCACTCTTCACCAACAACACCTGAGTCACCATGACCACCAACCTCATCCTTATTTTTATTGTAGCTTGGACAGGTTTCATTTTGAAAGCTTGCAATCTCTCCACTGGGGAAGAAAGCCGACTGTCCTCTATTACCACCGGCCCTAACCTCAACCCTGGCTCTATACGCATCTAAAACCTCTTCCAAACCATGATACGTAAGGGCAGAGACTGAGAGGGGGGAAGAGCGTTGGAGAGAACAGGAAGATGGAGAGACAGAAGAAGAGAGAGAGGCTTGATTAGAGGAAGAGAAAGACGGACATGTAGAGGGTGAGAAGAGATGGACAGATGAAGAAGCTGATGAGGGCATAAAGTGCTGCAGCTGCTGGTGATACTGTCTCAGATGCCTCTCCCTCTCCTTATCCCTTTCATCAACTGTTTGTAAATCTCTTTCCCTTAGCCTTTCTACCTCACTACATGTGTCTCTACTGCTTTCCACTTGTCTTCTCTGCTCTAACCGTCTTCTTCCGTCCTTTCCTCCCCCTTTCAAAGTGCTTTGCTGGCTCTCTTTTTCTCTGTGGTAGAATCCAGGTTCCCTCTTTACCTCCCACAAGTCAACTGTTGCTTGTCCCAAGACCAGCCCTGCCACAACATTTTGGTCACCATCTGAGCGGCCCCCAGTTACTCCATCCCTTTCTCTTCTTCTACCTTCCCTCCCACCTGCTCTCTCCCTCTTATCACCTATTCCCAGCAAACCTCTGACTGGTGTAATGTGCTCAAGTCCAATCCCCTTTCTTGCTCTTGCATTTGTTTCCTCTTCCCATCTACTGTTTTTGGGTGTGGAGCAGAGAATTGCACCCCCCATGGTCAATCTTGTGGTAGGTGTGGTGGAGCCAAAATCTTCTCTTTGACTCCCTAACTTTGGCTTTTTAGGGGGACTTTTCCCTCGGGTGCCAACAATGATGCTTCCACTGCTGCTGCTGCTGCTGTTGGACAGGTTACGTTTGGGGGAAGGTGTTGTCTTGCTCCTTCTTCCTCGTCTTAGTCCTCCCTGTCCCCTCAACTCCTTCACCCTATGCAAAATCAAATCAAATAGCAGTCACTGATCATTGCCTCTACAGTATCTGACGCTACTTTAAAATGAAAATTTTAAAAAAAAAGACTGGATAAGTTGTCAACACTGAGGAAAAAAAGAAACTTTGTATTTAAAATCACTATTCTATTTTAAGTTTCCCCAAGTCACAATTTAAAGTAGGATGAATGAAATCCATTAGGGCTAATATCACATATTACATGTCTCACACTTATTGTGCATACACACTTACCGGTCGGCGTATCTCAGTGTGTTTAGTGTGTGTTCAGTTGCTAAATGACCAGGTGAAATGTTGGCAATCATGCACGTCATTGAGTCACCAACAAATGAGTCTTTCAAAACCTAGGAAGAGAACAATGTAGTTCAAAACACAGGAGAGTTGATTGATCAAACTGGAAAAAAAAATCAGCCATGGTATTTATACACACACACAACAGAACCACTGAAAACCAGCAAGTTACAAAAGTCTTGGTACCTGAGTCAGTTTGCTTTGTCTGAAAGGTGTGTGCGACTGCTCTTGATCAAGGGACCGGATACATTCTTTAAGCTGAGAAAAAAAAAAATTTACAAATGAGAAAAATCAAAAATTCATGAATGTCTTTGACTCTATGTGTGATCTCTGAGTGTGTGTGTGTGTGTGTGTGTGTGTGTGTGTGTGTGTGTGTGTAGCTTACAGCCAACAGACTCTGGTTGATCTCAGCTCCCTCCATACGACTCTGCCTGTCTGGTTCTTTGGTATCTGATGCCCTCTCACTTCCTGCCAGGTCCACAAACCACATCCTACAGGCACACACACACCTTTAATAGTTCAGTCCTTTCACACCAATGCTACTGGGCTATCTGATCTACTATACAATAACCCTGGTAGTGCTTTAAGGAGAAAAGACAAAACCGTCACTCACCTTCCAGCAATCTGCTGGTCTGTGTCTCTTATGTGAATCTGAAGCAAGGCATGGGAACGAGAGGAGAGTGGGTTCACTCCACTCATCCCTTGTGTGCGCTCCTCTGTACCCTGTGAAATCACCTTTATGAGGGCAACGAACGATACAGGAGGGAGACAAGGGAAAAAGAGAGATTGTTCAAAAATGAAATCATAGAACATTACTTGTTGGGTAATATTTCAAGTATTTAAGGTACTCAAGAGTCTGCTGGTGCATCTGTGAGGATGTAAGCATGACCTGAGGTGATACAGATAGATATTTACTATTATATTTCACCGGTAACTTATGTACCTAAAAGTACTATTGAGTGTTTCTTGTGACAACAAAAATAGACTTATTCTCTAAAGAATTTAGATATTACAGGCATGGTTTAATCATATCATGGTAAGTCATTTGGGGGGAAAACAGTTTAAAAGAAGAATGATTTTTCAGTCGTCTGCCATGAATTTGGTCAACAATTGCTCACAATATTAACAATCAACCAAATATGTTATTTTTCTTTTTTAAATGGCAGATCTCTGACTCTCTGATCAGAACACCAGCTCTTGACGACACAGCGTGGACATGAGGAAATATTTAAAGAAAGGGGCGAACCTCCAACAGGGAGCTGACTGAGTCCACTCTGACATCATGCAGCCCAACAATGTGAACCACCTTTTGTCCGTCCTCCCTGGCAAACAACCTGATGAAGGCAGAAAGAGAGAAAGAAGAGAGAGATTAAGAGGGAGAAGAAAGTCAAAGTTTATCATAAATCCATTAAGAAGAAGTTCAATTTGATGATGATGTTACCAAAAATGTACTCTCCCTATTGAAAACTGGGGCATTATTCATCTGTTTTTTTTTATCAATTGCTATCTGGTCATCTTTTTTTATCTTTTTACGAGAGCAACTACACCTAAAAAAATGTCTTTTAACACAGCAATACACACACACACACACACACACACACACACACACACACACACACACACACACACACACACACTGACACAAACACACACCTTTTTCTGTGGTCCAATAGGTCATACAGCTGACCACAGTAGATTTCGAAGAAACTGACATACACCAGTAAGGGTGAGTGCATGTGTGCGGTGGAGAGGTGAGCAAAAATGTCCCGGACTGCCAGTGCATGCAGGCCTGGTCTCCCAGGAGAACCCAACATGGTGTGAGTCTTCCCTGCACCTGTCTGGCCATATGCAAAGCAGGTGGCCTTTCCTCTGTGGACGCACACACAACACAAATAAAGATAGTTAGGGAGCACAGATTCGTAGAAACACAAAGCCAAAACTACCTACAAGCATGTGCTTCATGCCCCCAAACTGACCCATTTGGACTTTAGGGTATTTGGATAGAAAGGACGGTAGGGTGACGACATACACGCCTCCATAAATACCGCTATATCAATGCTAACCTACCCACTGAGCATGTGCTGCACCAGAGGATATGCTGTTCTTCGATACACCTCCTCGTTGGAGCTGTCCTCCCCAAACACCTGGTCAAAGTAGAACCTGTGCTGCAGGGACAAAAGAGCATTAAATACCTTAAATTAAAAATGACCTTTAAGTAATAATACACCCTACCCTATACACAATTCCAGTAGTTAATCTTTGTTAATCTGTTACAGGTTTATTTAACATCATTACAGTTTGATGATAATGTGTGTTTATTTGGAGACACTGCTATCTTTAGTTGTACATGCAGTATTGATACATAACTAAACATGGATTTGTCATTTTCTCCTCTATGGACATCATATCTACCTGTAGTATGTACTGTGTGAGGTCCACAGCCTCTTTGCTTTCATGGACAATTACACACGCTCCACTCGGAGTTGTCACCACATCTGCCTCTCCTCTCCTGCACTCTGTGCGTGTCAGAGGTCTTTTCCTCACACACACACTGATCCGCTGCCCCCCTGGTTGCCTGCAACACACACACACACACACACACATGCACACACACACCAATCACACACAATCAAAATCAGGATGATCACATACAAAGGAAACAATGCTCATATGCAAACTTTATGTAAAAGAAGAGACACAATCATACAAAGAATGTAAATTACAAAGACGTTGTGCATGCATAGGAAACCTTGTCTCAATGCAAGTGTTGTAGCCGTTTGGATACTTCATATTACTTTCTGAATGTCTTTCAAGTTCAATAAATGTATCTAACATGACACTCACTTTCTGTTTGGAGCAGGAGGGGAACTCAGTGGTAGTCCGTAGTTGTAGCCAGCTGTTCTCTTTGATTCATAAACAGGTGTTGGCTTAGCCGTGTGTTCAGTAGCCCCGTTACTGCTTATTTCTGGAGAGAGTTTTTCCTTCCTAGAGATTCCTTTTCCATCTTTGTGCCCATCTGGTTTGTTGCTAAACCCATTTGATGCCACTGTTGCAGGCCTGCAGGGTTTTGGTTTGTGGAATGAGACACACTTTGGTGATAATCTTGTGTGAGAGTCTGGCTCAGTGTTTGCTCCCGTGTGATGATCAGATTGATGACTACGGACATACGGTCTGTGGTCGTTCTTCCCTTTGCAGGCATATGCTACAGCACTTCCAGTGTCAAGCTGCACAGGTATGGCTGATCCTTTGCCCTGGCCTGGCACATTATTTCTATAATGGATTGTGCCTCCTGGATGAGAAAATAGCTTCGGATGATGATCGATGGCTTCACGACTGAAATCAAGCCGTCTGCGAACGTATGGTGGTTTGGAAAAACTTGTTGCGTTTAGCTTACTCACAGCAGCACCCTTTTCATCCTCATCATCATATATATCTTCATCAGGATCTCCACAATCATCATAAGTAAAGCTGCTATCTGCTACAGCCTCATCATTGTCACCATCTTCATATTCAAGGTCAAGAGTTTTGACCATTTGGATGAGATGGAAGAGCCGAGTCCTGTCTTCCATAGAGCGGATTCCCAGGATGGGATAGTCCTCCATGGTCAGCACTGAGAGGTGGGCTGCACGATGAATACCCACTGAGGTAAACCTTAAGGACAGGAAACAGATGGTCAGAGGAGGAGGGGACAGTGTGAGATTGGATGTAATGTGAGTGAGCTTACCTGTCATAGTGCCGCTGAAGCCCGACGGCCCTCAGACACTCATATAGGCAAAGTGACATTTCCTCCCCTTCCTTTTCTCTCTCTTCTTCTTTTACTTCACTCCACCTGCCCTGGGAGTGGCAGACATGTCGCTTTAGTCTCTCCATCAGTTGGTCACACAAAGGCGTGCCAGAAATGCCTGTAGGCTACAACTAGATTAGTTCTATAACAACAGGCTAAACAAACAGAAAATAACACAAAACAACTACAAACTTGAATCGCCACTACACAAGCTCCCTACACTGCTTTGTCCAAAACAGCGTGCCTTTGCTGTTTTCTCTCCCTCTGTGATCCCTGTCAGAGACTGATGGCCAACTGTCTGGTCGGTCACTGTGTCATTACTACCACGCTGCACAGTTGTGGTGTCGAGCAAAGCACACAACACTGGTATGACGCTGAAATTTGACACTTGGTCAGGATGGAGCCGGGGCAGCACTGTGCAGTCGTGTCACACATTTCTGCGTCGTAGCAAATATGATAAATATAGCAGACGCAGACATGCAACTGTTGCTTCTTTGACTTGTACAGTAGATTGGCTGGCAGCTGCAATCGTCCTGCCATATGGCACTGGAATGAGACCCTCTTCATATGCATGCATAAGGTAAGAGTGCTCTTCATTACTGTGTTTGTGAAACAGTACACCGCTTCAAATCATCCCCCTCCTAGAGGTCTATATTTCCTTCAGGCTGTGCCACAGTCCCTACAGTGAACGTGTGTTGGGATTTGATTGACAGCAACTGTTGATTCTGTAAATTGAATTACACGAAGACAACCTGCAGTGCAGTTTACATTACATTTATGGCCAGTATAGCCACAGAGCATGAAGGAAAGGGGAAGTGGGTTGTTGACTCCTGTCCATAGTAGGGACGGTCTGTTCTTAGAACACCTCAAAATAAATGAAAAGTTGCTGTGTTTTTTAAATTATTTCAATTAAATCAAAAGAAACATTAAGCCTATACATTATGAAACAATGAGGTGCTTGTACTTTGCAAATAGTTTTTATGTTATGACATGACTAACTGTAAAAGCTGTAAAGTTTCTCCAAATGGCAAGAATAAAAAGAAAACTCACCTGAATCACCAGTGAACACAACACAACGAGCAAACTGAACTGACAACATGCATTAATTTTTCACAAAGTTGCTACCTTGAGTAGTATCACTATTTCCGTACACAAAGTAGGTCTCCATAGCGACGAAACGGTTTGGGGAGGGCGCTTTCTTTTCCCGCTGTGGGTGAGCAGCACAACTCCTGTTCAGACAGGCCGTGGCTGGCAGACAGACCCACACACAGGGGCAGAAACTAGGATACGGAATTGTATCTGGTTTAAATGCAGAATTTCAGAAGGACAGGCGGTCAATTTACGCTCAGTTCAGCATGAGAGAGAGATAATCCCTCAGAGGGCTTAATGCCCACCAGCAAACCTGCTAAGACACAAAGCCTCCTCTGACTAAAGCAGTAGGACATTTAACACACTGGCTTTACAACATAGCCTACTGTATGGAGAGCTGGGAATGATGGCCATGTATCTTCTGGGTTTATTAATGATAAGACACATGGATTATTATTATTAGGCTACTTGAGATATTTGACACAATTTATAGCTATTAGCTAATATATTGTATAGAGCACGGCTATACCCATGCTATGTAAAGTACAATACAATACAATACAATACAATACAATTGTAAACTGGCAATTAAGTTTACCCCCTGAAAATAATAAATAATCAACAGGATATATTGCATTGCATAAAAATATCGATAGATAGATAGATAGATAGATAGATAGATAGATAGATTTTATTTATATTATATATATACAGTATATATATATATATACACACACACACACACACACACACACATGAACAATGCCATAAATAAATAAATTGTAATTAGGCTATGGAAACACAAAAAAAAGAATAATAGAATAATAATAATAATAATAATATAAGAATAATATTACTACGACTTTATTATTTACATTATGTTTATGTATATATATATATATATATATATATATATATATAAAGTCATAAAGGGGGAGGACGGCATGGAATCTCGTTCATCAGCCCGTGTTTCACTGGGGACAACATTGAACGTAACACACAACATTGGCTCTTCCTCAAACCTACCAGACTTACCAGACCCATGTATGTCTAAATTGAAACGCTGACGCTTTTGTTTGCATTTTATAATTTGATACATCCGGTCCAAATAAACATAGCCGGCCCGTTGTATACAGATAAAGCACGAGGACATTCGTGTGTGTAATTTTAGCGAAATAAAGTCTCGTGTCCCGCCCATGAAGCCGAATTCATCAGGTACCCGTTGCCAGGCTACCAGACCCATCTCGTGAGGAGGACTGCCATGGCAACTAACTACAGAACTTCGAGGTGTCGGAGATGTAAACTGGCAACATAAAAGGTCTGTTGGTTTAATGCTGGTAGGAGCTGAATTAAAAAGGAACTACTAGTCCTCATGAATGGTTTATGGTGTGTTTCTGTCTGGTGATTGGTCTTGATATTGAGTATGTGCAAAACTACGTGCAACATTTGGTATCACTTTCAGAACTCTTTAAAAAAAATACCAGTTTTCATTGTCAAGGGAAACATTTCGAGAGAGATTGCAGGTTGCAGGAGGTTAAACCAGTGCATCCCTGGAGAAAACGCAGACTATTATATGATCAACCGTATAATCTGAACTAATCTGTACTAAGGCTACAGTGAAATAGTTTGTGGGCTACATGAAATATATTCTGATTAGGTTACAAAGTTCTCTTTCTCCCCCCTCTCTGTGGCACTGACTGACTCTCGCTCTTTTCATTCACAGTTCTTTCTGATAAATTTAGAGATGCAGTTTGTAAATTACTACCCTTCAGAAATCTCTGGATGCAACGCTAAAATAGCCCGTGTGTTTCTTTCTTCCTCTGCTTCTTACATTTTAAATGAAAGAAGCAGATGTTCAAAACATCTGGAACACCTTGCAGCAACATTTAACATATTCTGTTCATCAGTGTATAACTCATTGGGATTCACAGGTCAGCATCTTAACCCGGTTCAGCGACAGGGATATAAAATGATGGATCAGTCAGGAGGGAAACTTAACAAATACTGTACTGCATATTTTTATGAAAATTTGAAACCAAATCAGTTCCTTCTCTTGATTAATAAATCTCCTATCCTTTTAATCATCTCCTCAAACAATAATTTGTTTTAAACTATATTCTTATTCATACCAGGAAACCTGATGTAAGAAGAGATCAACATGTCTCCTGAGGAGGAGACTTCTCAGACTTCCCCTTCTTCCTCCTCCTCCTCACCTCCCCCTGCCTCCCACTTCATCGGGAAGAAGGAGGATATTGTCAAAGCCGGGCGCGTGACTAAGACGGTGAATGGATGCAGAGATATACTGGCCCTGTACCACCAGGAGCAGCTTCATGCAATGGACATGCACTGCTATCGTAAGCGCTCTGTGTGTGTGTGTGTGTTGTTTGTGTTGACATAATGCATGAAGCTATGATTGTAAAGCTTGTCCTCATCTTTAGTTTTTTCCTGTTGAAACATTTAAAAAAGACGTGGACATTCATCATCCTGTTATTATTTTTTGAAGTGTGATATTTAATTTCTGCCATTCCTCATCACATGTTCTAAACGCTGTGGCCTATAATGACACTTGTTTTTCCACTTACAGATTCAGGTGGTGCATTACAGTATGGAGACATTGAGGTAAATTATATATTCTCTGAATATTACAGTGAAATATCCACTTAATGCTTATTTCCATTTATTGTCAGCTCTTGGCAAAGCTCTTGTTCAAGCTTTCCTATGTATAAAGTAGTTTAAAAAAAATATATTTTTAAACTAACTACTGACCCTATAGCCGCTACTGTCTTATCTCTCTAATCACCTTCATGCTGTGCCAACATCAGGAGTTTAATGGACGGTTGTGTATCGTGTGTCCGTGGCACAAGTACAAGATCACACTAGCAGAAGGGGAAGGGCTTTACCAGGCTGTGGATGATCCTACAGTCAAACCCCTGAGAACACACTGGCGCTCCAAGGGAGTCAAACAGAGGATTCACAAGGTCACTGAGGTCAACGGGAATGTATACGTAACGCTGAACGACTCCAGCGAGGCCATCGAGTCAGATGTCTACCAGACTGAGAAATATAGGACTGGCTTACTCAAGGCCCAGCCAAAAACCAAGCCCAAGAAATAACCAGACACTTAAGGATTACTTAGAGGCGTTTGATTATTCAACCAAAAATACTTAAATGCTTCAAGGACAATGTGGGATGTTTGTTGACTTTCATTGGAAAGCATATCAGCTCTTCAGAATCTGTTTATCACAATAATAATTGCTATCAAAAGACTGTTAATAAGTATGTGAGCCAATAAGCCTGTCAGATTTATGAGCCAATCTATGACAAAGAGGGACATATCTATGTCATTGTAGTGAGATGAATATAGGACATTTAAACAGCAGTTGCAGAATGTTCAGTACTGTGCTGTTGCTCTGATGGACACCGTTTGTTTTAGCAAGATCAGAAAACAGGGAATTACTGAATACATTGATCAAACAATGATGTGGAAATGTCTGACATTTACTGTATGAAATTACTGTGGTTTATTCTAACACCTGGTTTTGCAGATTTTTTGGCCCTGGACTGGGACTGCTACTGAATATTATGGTTTATAATCATTAAATGATGTAAAATAAACTGTTTATTTTTGGTAGAAAAAAAATGATGACTCATTATGTTTATGTCCTATTGTCATGGTAAATGATATGAGGAACTGTATTGTGATGCCATGGTGTCATTTGTCAATATACACATTCTTCTGAACACAATTCAGCACAAGTCAAGAAACTGTAGATATAAATTACTTTGCTGATTTCACAACCAAAACATTGGATCAGCTTGTAAAATATGATGCATTGTTATATATATTAAACTACCCAACAGTACACAAAGTAGTCAAAATGAGCTGCACCTCAGCCAACTACAACAGTAAAATGCTAGTTCCACATTATTATATTAGCAGTATCAATCCAATAATATAACATCACAAAAAACAGGGACTTTATGTCTGCAAAACATATACTTTACTTACATTTAGCTGACAATACTTCTGCTCTTTTACTTACCTAATATTTTGAACGCAAGATGCTTTTTTACGTGTAACTGAGTATTTTTTACATTGTTGTATTGCTACTTATCCTCACGTAAATATCTGAATATTTCTTCTAATCAGGCAAAGTAAGTGAAAACACCTGTGTGGCTGTAACCATGGATGTGAATTGTCGCCACGGCAACAACAGCCGCTAGGTGGCAGCAGAGCACCGCGCGGTACCAAAATATGAGGAGTAGAAGAAGACGAATATAGCAGGCTAATGTGGCTAATGATGAGCTAATGTGGTGGGTAACACAACCAACTGGCTGTATTATCTATAATATCATTTATTTTTACTAAACTATACACCGTCAGAATATCCAGACTTTAAAAACGCTCTTAATTGTGTGAATATTGTGTAAAGTTTCAGAGCAAAGATGGAAGCTAACAGAAGATAAAGCTACAGGACAACAACAGCTAGCTAGCTAACTATCACTTTTTGGTTTCAGACAAACATCTTGCCGTCATGGCAACAGGTGAGTCTGACTGATGCAGATAATAAACTTATGTCACAGTTTGTATGTCATGTACAATAATAGCTTTAGAGAGGAGCTGGTTAGCTTCTTCGTTGAGCTGCATTATGTTCAATTGTTTCTAACATTTTCCTCAGAGGATGAAATCAATCTGATGGTCATCGTGGTGGATGTGAATCCGATATGGTGGGGCCAGCAAGCTCAACGTGAGACAGAGGTAGTACTATTCAGTCAGATATTATTCTCACTTTTATGAATGGTTTTCAGATTAGTGTTTAAATGTGTCTGAGGCTAAACAACACCCACTGTCCTGTTGTCAGCTCACCCTGTCCAAGTGTATGGATGCAGTCATGGTGTTGGGGAACTCCTACTTGGCCATGGCCAGGACCAACAAGCTGGCTGTCATCGCCAGCCACTGTCAAGACAGGTAACCTTTTACAAAACAGCTTCCAGTGGTGAAAAGTAACTAAGTACATATACTGAAGTGAGAGGGGGGAATATTGTATATTTTACTCCACTACATATATTTGAAAGCTACAGTTTGCTGGTTACTTTTCAGACTAAGAATGAATTTGTATAAAAAAAAAGATGAAGAGCTCATAAAATACACTACTTTGGTTTGTTTTCAGCACATGGCCCTTTACAAAAAAAAAGCAGTGTCTGGTTGGGGCCCCTTGTCACATTTAAGATGTCAAGACACATTTCAGATGTCATGAGTCATTAGCAGGTCAGAGATCAAATTATATTATTCAATATTTCACAATAAAGAAAAGATTCAGGCCAGAGTCTAAAAGAATTAAGACATATTTGTGTAGCAGAATTTCTTCTTTCCCCCCCATTAATCATCTCACAACCTCCCAGATTTATGTTGTGACCCTTTAAGTGAAGGGGGCTCGACCACCAGGTCTACACCACCTATCAGTATGTAAAACTAGCTCCACCTCAGCCAGCTACAACAGTAAAATCCTCAGTATTAACAATCAAATAAAGTCATATTTCACTCGTGGCATTTTTCTGCAGAAGCAGCACTTTAACTTGTAATTGAGTATTTTTACATTGTTGTATTTGGTACTTTTACTTAGTAATAATCTGAGTACTTCTTCCACCACTGTCAGTTTCCAGGGTTGAAAGGCCGACTGTCTTGATGAAGGTGATGTTTTGCTCCTGTCGCTGCTTATATGCACATCTCTTTATTTCAGTCACTTCCTGTATCCCAGTAAGAGATGGAGATCGGGGGACAGCGGTGCGGATGATGCGGCCTCCAGTGGGGATGGAAAGTATGAACTCCTGTCAATCGCCAATAACCTTATTGCTGAAGAGATCAGGAAGGTTATGTCAAAAAGTAAGTACAAGTCTGTTTTTGTGGGTAAAATGACCATACTGTAGATTTAAGTACATAGGCTTTCTCGACATACTAAAAGCAAAAACGTTTGGTTGCTGTCTTTGCAGTTAATGTGTTGCTTTATTTTCAGGTGTTTAATGACACTTTAGTGTTAAAATGTACAATGCGTCTTATGTGATTTCAGCTGAAGTGAGGGGAAATTCCACTGACACTTTGTTGGCTGGAACTCTTGCCAAAGCTCTCTGCTGTATCCTTTCAATAAAAACTATTTACAGTTTTATCATTTATGACATAACATGGACATTTTTAAACATTAAGATCCAGCTAAGAATACGTAAAGCGTTAACATAACAATAAATTAATTCACATTAATGCATGACTGTACTGAAGTGTACTGTATATGTTGGACGATAGAAGTGGTGTTTTTTTATGTTAAGATTACTTAGATAATGGATTTCTTTGCTGGTGAAGTTGAGAGAAATGTCTGCAGATTGTTTTTCATTATTTTCTTTCTGTACACAGCAATGAGTGTGGCTGAGAAAGAGGCTGAGGTGTTTTCCTAATTTTTCCTTAATCCTTTTAATATTCAGATATTCACAGAGTCTCAAAAGACCTGGAAGGTGATCAAATGTTTTTATTACTATGCTTAATGATGCTCTTCAATGGGTTCTGTTTTTCCTTTCAATACATATTAATGTTACCTTTTCTTTTTTTAGTTGGACACGAGATAAAATCGAGAATATTGGTAAGCCCTAAATAGTCTAATTTTCATGAGCGCTTTTGTTTTATTCCGTGGCTTTGAACACAGCTTCTGTATTTTACTGGATAGGTGATAAAAGCAGCCGAGGACTGTGCGCTCCAGTACATGAACTTCATGAATGTCATTTTTGCTGCCCAGAAGCAGGTAAAATCATTGAACTTGCTTGTGTTTTCTGTCCTGTTTAATTCCTGAATAACTTGTATGTGTATATATATATTATTTAAATCAATTTGTTTTGTTTTTCAAAACAGAACATCCTGATAGATGCCTGTGTGTTGGACTCAGACTCCGGTCTCCTTCAGCAGGTATATTCCCACAGCTTTGTTAGGACATCGACAATACTGTTATTTTACAGTAATACAAACGGTATCACGATAGCAAGTACCATCCAAAAGCTTAACATGAGAATACTAAACTATGCAATGATATGAAATAGCTTGTAGAACAATTTAAGTAAGACAAACGTCTCTCACACAACTTTGGATTGTCTATATTCTTTTAAGTGTTTTCAGTATATTAATATCAACATAAGGTATGCAGGGAGTTTGGTGTTGTGATACTGTGACTGTATTGTGCTGTCCTAACTCCTAACCTGTATATATACAAGTTTTTTACCTCCAGATGTTGGTTTTGTAGGCTTGTGATATAACTGGAGGATTGTACCTCAAGATACCACAGAAAGTTGCCCTGGCACAATACCTTCTGGTGAGAGTGCAATGCAGATTTCCACATTTCTGAGAGCATCATTCAGCTCATCTTTCAGTAAGAAGGCTGCTCTGTGTTGATGCTGGTGTTTTTCTGAACAGTGGGTGTTCCTGCCCGACACTGAGCAGCGTTCACAGCTGGTGCTGCCGCCGCCTGCACATGTGGACTACAGAGCTGCATGTTTCTGTCACCGTAACCTCATTGAGATCGGTTACGTGTGTTCAGTTTGCCTGTCGAGTAAGTTTTTGATTCCCAGACAGTAGGGCTGCACGATTATGGCCAAAATGATAATCACGATTATTTCTGATCGATATCGATATCACGATTATTCATTGATTTTTAACGACAACGTTTTTTTTATTGCACTTTCACATTAAAATAAACAGAGCACTGCTTTCACTTCCATGCTGTGCTACATTCCTGCTAATGTACAAATTAGGGCTGAACGATGTTGGAAAAAACTGACATTGCAACATTTTTTTCTGCTATATATATATTGCAATATGAAAAATTGCACCTACCCCTTTTGTTAGCTACATTTTAGTTAGAAGTTAAATGCTTCAATCTGGTGCACTTCGGGAGCAAAATCAGCAACATTAAGAGCTAGATACACAATTTTATGCTCTCAATTTAATCAAACACATTGGTTGTATAGATAATATCTATACCCAAAAGTGAAGCCAAAACATCTCCATCACCAGCTGGTTGCTGGCTGTTAGTTTAGGAAGCGCCGCTTGATTTGATATGCAGCAGTTTTCTATGAGCAGAACGCACATTTTAATTCAGTCAATATTGTAGGCGATCATGTTCATTTAATTGTGGGAAGCCAAAATTGTGATCGCGATTGTTATTCGATTAATTGTGCAGCCCTACCAGTAGAAGAAACAAATGCATGACCACAATCTTTATATTACTGGCAAAAGCTGCAGCTGCAGTATGTTTTTGTGGTGACGCTTCCTCCTGTCTTCTCTTTAAGTTTTCTGCAACTTCAGCCCCATCTGCACAACTTGCGAGTGAGTCTTTAAGATATAATACATACGTATATATAGCAGAAATCTTTAATTTGTGCAATGTGGTCTCATCTCCACTTTGTCTGCATTAATATGATCTAAAATATTTTTCTTTTTAGGACTGCCTTCAAAATCCAGCTACCACAGATGGTCAAGCCCAAAAAGAAGAAACTCAAGCAACCTTCGTGATTTTTGCTAGGATTACACTAATGTAATGAATTTAGTTAGTTTCCTTTTTTGATATTGAGATTATACCATTTTGTTTGGTATAGATTTGTAACAAGCTTCAGTGACTTCCTAGAAATGCCTCTGAGGCAGTTGGGCATCAGTCAACATGTTGACTTGACTGTTGACTGTCTTTCTACGAACATTGAGGCTGATTACTGTTCTCAGAATAAGTCGATAATTCCCAAAAGAAGTCAATAATTCCATTCTCATCTCAAGAGTTCCAAGTCCATCCCAAGCGGACAAATATTTCTTCTTTGTATAAGCAATTGTTTTCCAGGAAAAAAAATGGTTAATAAGAATATATGCACATATTTAAAATATGCCCTCAAACATTTGGCCCAAATATTTAACATTTGCTCACAAGTCTTAATTTACGTGCGATCGTTTTGTTCATATTGACAGACACAATCGGCACACCACTTTTAGCTGGTCATGTTGTAAAGATAATTCACTCAGCCTGCATGTAAATGGAGATATTGCTTTTTGAAAAAGAAACTTTGGGCATTTCTGTGATGTACATTTTTTTATATAATAAAAAAATAACATGTTCTTAGAAATGTTTGTCACTCAGCTTTTTGCCTTTCTCATTATAAAGTAGGTTTTCAGCATAAACAGCTGTGCAGAAGTCTGTGAATCAATCATTATGATGTGTTGAGGTGGAAGTATAATAATATATAGGCCTACAGTGAATCAAACAGGTGGAGAAGCTGTATTCAATTTCAAGAAAATCTTTCAAATTCACTCAAAACAAAATCTTTCATTACATGTGAAATAAACATTTTGTAAATAAAGATTCCCTGATTTCTTGTTGCCCTTGCATCAACATTTGACGTGTCATATTTTTCCTAAGAGTTGAAAATAAGCCTTTATTGATGATTGTAGCAAAGTTAATTATTTTTCAAAGTCTCCAGTCATCGCTTTTCAGTGTCCATCAAGCCAGATCACTGCAAGGTATTTCAACAACTACTCTGAATTTTGTCATGGATATCCTTAATTAACCCTATTAATCTCTGGTGATACTCTTACACCAAAATTACCACTTGCACACTAGATATAGATTTAGGAAATAGGATTATTGTGATGACAATCGCTGAGTGAATCCATGCTCCTGAGAGGAAGAAGCCCAAACTGTTGATGCCAATAGTTGTTTTTAACATGTAAGATTTGAATCAGAGTAGTATAAGGTAGTAATGTTTATTCAGCTATTATTCTGTAAACTCAGCATGGCCTCTTTAACAAAAGCACTGTGACACTTCATTGTCATATATCCCATTCTGAAGACTGCCTTTGTATAAAGAAAATGGAACCAGTTTGAATTAAGTCTGCAGTGTGTATAAAGTACAAAGTTTGAAACCATCCAGGCGTGGCATAAGTGGAGGAAGGGGTTTCACAATTGAAATTCTGCACAACGTCACGGTGATCATCGATGGATTGGAACAATGTTGCATCTGAAGAAGAGAACAGACTAGTGAGTGATGGGAACCACTTCATACCTGCCAATCATGAATCGTGCATCTGAAGGTGGATGTACTAAAGAGCATCTTACCAATGCCATTTGTTGAAGTAAAAACATGCACTAAGAGAAACATATTTGCTCAGCTCGCTAGAAGCTCTTTTGTTCCTGTACGCTTCGGTTTGCTTCGTTTCTATCAGCTAATCAACGAGACTCTTAACTGATAAATGTGTGCCAATCCATATATACTGTATATGACTGATTGTGTGTGTAGCACTCACCCCAGCAGACCTCTGCCTGACCATCGCTGTGGAGTCAAGCTCATCTGAGCTTTCTGGCCATCCCGGATGACTGCGACACGTAATGGTTTCTGCAGAAGGACATGATATTGCAGTTTACACTCTAGATATTAAGTGTGTTCAGCAAAATCTAACCTATGGTTGGGCAATGAGAGAAAAGGATATAAGGTGTTTACCAATACTTGATTCTAATTCTAACAAAAAGCCCGATAGGTATAAAAAAAATCTAATTTCAACCGAAAAGCTTTTAGATTATGTCAGTAGCTTACCCCTTCACTGTGTTGTACCGCAGAAGCAATATTCTGGAGGTTCTGAAAGTTCTCCGTGTTCACAGAACCAAACTCAATGACTTCATCGCCAACTCTGAGCCCCTGTGTGAAAAGAAACAAACAATAACAGCTACATTTCATTTAAGTCTCAACTTTAAAGAATTCTGCTGGTTTATCTGAAACAACTACCAGATACCAAAGCATAGTTCACGTCACTCACAGCTTTGCAGGCGGGTGAGCCTTGTGTCACAGCATCCACCTGTGCGAAGGGAGGGGGAAGAGTGACCTGCTGCTCCATCGGCTCCTCCGGGGCTCCTGCCTCATCCCCTTCCCGCTTGGCTTTCTCTCTGGCGTGCAGCTTGTGTAGGGCTTCTTCTATCTCCACCATGATGGCCTTGTGATCGTTCTGCAGGCCTGAAAGACATGATCAAAGCTTGAAAAATTTAAAATAATCATTAGTTGCGGTCCTACATGGATATATTGTCTGATACTATAAGAATAAGCTGGTATCATCTTTAAAAAAAGTGATTTCAGTATCAGTCTAAACTGAATTAAGTGCCAATATCTGGTCAGTTGTTTAACTGGCATCATGACATACATGTATTTTTCTGAAAGTATGTCTTGATAAAGAAATGATCTGAATATCTAAACTTGCTTTACTTCAACATTTTAAATAGTGCATCTTGGTGTCACATAATATAAAGTGTGTGGGAAAACACCAAGTACTGATTCTGGTTTCAATAACAGTCTCATCCCTTTACCATACTGATAGGAATGAGAATGTAGTTTGGAGAATATAATTGGGGCATTGTCTACTACAGTATAACTAAACCCCATACAGTGTGCTATCTCCTAACAGACGTTATGTTAACAGGTGGGTTACTGGAAGTTGAGTAACAAAGTTACCCTAACTGTGACATCATCTGTTCTTTATGACCTAAGTGCTTTTTTTTATTTTTTATTACTATTTATTCCTGTTGTCCTTACGTGTTCTTTTTATTCTTGATTTTATTGCAAATGCACCTTCAGCTGTAGCACCCCTACATTTCGTTGTATAGGAGACTGTACAATGACAATAAAGGCTATTCTATTCTATTTGTCCACTGCTATCAGAGAAAACACTAGAAACAACAAACACGTTTCTGCTTACATGAAATACTGTTTCTTGCTGTCCTGATCTGGTATAAGTTCACATCTGCTCGGGGGAAGCCCTCTGCGTCAATCAGGGGACCTTCAACTCCGACACCTTGCTGTAAACACGACGTAAAGACAGAAAGGCATGTTTATGTTCAGCTAACTAACGTTACATCCACAGTAGGCTATAGTTGGGTTAGCGTTGCGCTGCGTCATGTCTGTCTAACCTCACAAACTCACGTCTTCCAAAACATCGTAATACGCCTTTATCTGCTCTTCGATTTCATCTTTCTTTTTCACAAGGTTTGTTACATCATCCATTGTTATTTCCGACTTTCCAGCACCGTTTTCCCCATTGTTTTCCCCTGTCATCTTCATGGTTGCCCAGTCGAACGAACATCCGGGTTCCGAAGTCACGTCACAAGTGCTCTTCTTCTTCGTCGTCTTCTACTTTCTGGGAGGTTTACGACAGTGTACACGCTTTACTGCCCCCAAGTGGTCGATGTAAAAATGTATTTAATTAAATCAGCTTTTTTTCCCCCCTATGTGCAGTCCTGTGGCCACCAAATACTTTACAACCCTTCTTTCATTTACAAGATGGTCTTATTACGGTAATACATAGTATGTTCAGAGTGAATATTTAGCTCCTGCATGGCATACAAACATGTAATAATATAAGCAACTGGCTACAACTAGTGGAAGAGCATTTTCAGTATAAAGTCGTCATATTTCAGTTTATATTTAAGTTTTTCCTTTAATTTTTTTTTAGATACATTCACCAACATTAATCTAAAAGTCCACAAAACCTTCCGCTTCCTACTTTACAGTCAATTTTCATAATTCAAAACACATCAAAATCAGTTAAGCATTAGATTTAACCTAGTAATTTAATACTTGACTCCTGTTTGACTTTGCAAACAAGCAAATAACTAATAATGAACTGTAGACCAAATGACCGCTGCTGATGGTCTGCTCAAATCCACTAAAGACAAAACCCCAAAACACATAATATTAAATCATATAAGTCATCTTTAATATAATATTGGATACAATAATTGATCGTAACGTAAAACCCTATAATTTCTTCAGAAACTTTTCAACAGTTGTAAACAACGCATACCTTCTGCACACTAACGCAGATGGCAAAATGTGTTACAAAAGTGTTTTGCACCAGTTATTTCATCTTCAAGGCAGCATGTTGAGAACAGTTCCACAGCTGTGAAAAACATGGTTTAACTAAATACGCCCCCTGACTTGTAGTGGTCTACAACTGCCATCTAACGTTTTCTTCCCGTAGCATTTATTTTTTATTTCACAGCTGTCTACATAGAAGCACATTGGTATAAACTATTAGAAAAAAGTGAATATTAAATAAGCTCTCTTTAAGTGTTAGTTGATATCCCCAAGTGCTTAAATATGAATTTTGAGCACACCTGTTGTAATAAACTGGAATGTATTTCTAATGCCCTTCATCCTCAAATAGGATACAAGTGCAAATTTGTATTAAAGTCATTAAAAAAACCTCTGTGTGCTCTGTAATACCACAGAAAGAAGTTTTCCTTCATGTTCAACAGCTTTCTGTGGTTGGAATGTGTCCAAGTGTGGCGCTGGAATATAAATCAGAGTTTTTTTGCAGCCTACATAAATTAGTGCTGATGATTAAAAAGAGTCAAGTACCAGGTTAGATGTTTTTGTTAATAGAGCTAACAGTCTGTATCTTGTGGACCTGCATGTTGATCCGTAAACACCAGCACCGACTCGTCTTTGTCGTCCCCTTGCGGTGATGCATCAGGAGATGAGGACGACGAAGCCTGTGAGAGCTCGGCCTGAGCGGTTATCTCCTTCTGTACCACAGCAAACTGGGATGTTGCCTCATCCAGTTGTGAATGAACAGCTTTGACCCAATTTTGTAGCTGCACGTTGAGAGCGTCCACCCCTTGGTTCAGCTTCTCTTGTCTGCCGTTTAGCTCCTCTAACAGATGTTGGGTGTCACTGGCAACCTGCTGCCTCTTTCCTGCAGAGGGAGCACGCTGACGCAGCATGTAGCCCTCAAACTCCCCTGGACTGAGGTTGAGTGCTGGTCCATCCAACTTTTCGATGAAGGCCACTGCACAACACTAACACACGAGGGACAAGGGCAAAGGCATGAGTGATCAGCTGACCTTGTTACACAGCACCCTGTGGTGTGCACTGGTTGAGTGGCTTACTTACCAAATTTGTGAAGTAGTAGCCGCTCTCTCCTGCCATCAGACTGTGAGGGAGACCAAAACGGATCACATATTGCATGTTGGAGTGTAAGCGAGGTGGATTGGCCTTCAGTACCACATAAACCAAGCCTGACAGGAAGTCATCAGCATTGGCGGGCTCACTGTTTGAGGTGGAGAGCGCTTCAAAGACATGCTGACTGCATTTGGACACGCATGCAAGTTTGTCCTGGGGCGCTCTTTTGGCATCCATTTCAATAATGGCTGTTAAAAAAAAATCAGAAGGCAGAACATAATGTCAAAGACTAGCATTTCAGACAATAGACTGTATATAAAGATGGACAACATGACAACTCCCCAAAAGTGAACCCAAAACATTCTCGATCGCCCCCTGGTGGCTGGCTGCAGTTATAGGTCATAAAGCATAAGAGAAATGGGACATGGGCCAAACTAATAAAAATGTCAAATAATTTTTTCCCAAAGATGGTTTCTGTCATTATTATAACGCTGCTGTATGTTCAAGTGTTAATGTTACTGATATCTTTGGCTTTAATTAGTATATTTGAGGCTATAAAAATAGGGTGAGACATCATGATTGACAGCTGCTCTGAGTGCAGTAGTCGTGGAGTTGAAGCTCGGGAACTGTACGAGAGAGGAAACTTTAACTTTCCATACGTCACCAGTCTGTGTAATAGATCATGTGTCAACTTGATCATAAACGGAGTTATAAATTATCATAAATGCGTCTTTCTAGCCAAGCAGCTACCGTGGTGCTAACATAGCAGCTAGCTGTCTCCCGCTAACAAGCTGCGGCTGTGCTTGGCTCGGGCGGGTCTGTGGGCGGGACCTTGATATCTGCGGCTCCAGCCCCCCCGATCACTACTGCGGAGACTCTGGCTCCAAATGATGACAAAATCTCAAGATGGCAGCTCCCGTATCTGGGATATTTTGGCTTCACTTTTGTACAGTGGGAAGAAGTGGAGACGCGATGTTTTGGACCTTATAATGACCTTACAGCATATGGAAAACTCTCTCCCATGAGCTTAAAGGAATACTTCAACATTTTGGGAAATATATGTTCTCTTTCTGGCAGAGAGTTAGATGATGTCTGTCCATTAAATATAAGGCTACAGCTAGCCTTCATCTGTCCAAAGGTAATAAAATCTGCCTACCAGCACCTCTAAAGCTCACTAAATTTACACGTTGTATGTCATTTGTTTAATCGAAAGAAAAACTGTGTAAAAGCGACAATGCGCTGTTTTACGGTTACATTTATATTGATCTTCTCATCTAACTCTTCTCCAGAAAGTGAATAAGCATATATCCTAAAATGACGAACGATTCCATTCAGTGCTGAAGCTGTGAATCACCTGTTATAGCAGGCAGAAAGGGGTCGCCTGTGACTGCAGTCTTTTTATCAGGAAAAGGTACGCTCAGCATCTGCGGAGTGATCCAGTTCAAGGAGCTGCAAAGTAAAGACATCGGTGTCAAACGGAAGCTTTAGGTGAGAGGTTTTGATCAAATACAACCCAAGTGACGTGTATATGAGGGTTACCGGATCCTCCTCTGGAGAGCCAGGTCCTTCTGTTCATCATCACAGCTGTCATGGCAGAAAACCCATTTGTGCAACCGCGTCATTATTAACTTCTCTACGTGCTCCATTATCTGAGTGACCTGAGCCTCAGGAAAACCTGAAAATAAAAAAAAATATGTAGCTATAAAATAACAACACATCAAAAATGCTCATGTTTTCAGAATAAACAGCTCAAGAAGTGTTGAACTGATCTGTACTCACTGCTAAAATAGTCAGCAAAAGACTGGTAGAAATCCTGCACAAGATCTGACTGCTTCTGTATCGGCAGACCCTGAAAAGATGATGAGAAGCTGTGATCAGAACAGCTCTGGCGTATCAAAGAGTAATGAGTGAAGTTATGAGAAGTGTAACGTTAAACATTTAAACAGATAATTACATGGTAAGCCTCCATTGTGTTGAGGAAAGCTGTACATCGGGACTGCAAGCGCTGGGAGGAAGGGCTCTTTAGTATCTTCAGGAAACCAGTGAAGTCCCCGGGCTCGAGGCTCTGGTAAGCTTTCAACACATTTGCGCGGCTTTCAGAAGACTCTAGAGGAACAAAAGGTGGATGTTATTCCAGATAAATAAGTGAACGTGTTTTAAAACTGAAACATGATACTCTCAGAATGGCAAGTCGCACAACAAGGACGATATTATTCAGCATTACAATAAATTATTAGTTCTGCGTTATTATAAAAAAAATACAGATGCATTTCTAGGGGTTTCAGTGAGTCCCCTGAACCAACGCAAACTGTGCCTGTGCTTGGGACCCATCTGAACATGAGACAATGAAGGAAAGCACGAGCTATTTGCTGGATTTTGTTGTCATTACATGACTGCACCTTGAAATCACGTGCTGAGGAGGTGCCTGATGTTTTCTAATAAATATTTGGGCTCCGTCTCATGAAGCAGGAATGCTAAATTAGCTGGTTTACTGCACAGAGAAAAATCTATTAAAAGTTTTTGCTTTGATCTCAATAGACTTTGTAGGATTATGAGACACACAATTAGCAGCAGTGTGCAGTACATTGGTTGCACTTTTCTATTCTGCTTTTGTCACTCAGTTACTAGCTCTCTTAGTTGGGTTGTGAATACGGCCTTTTGTCATTTTAAGGCTTTTTATTCTTGATCCTTTGGCAAGACAGCTGGTGTGTGAACTAAATGTGGCAAAGCAGCTGATAGAGAGATTTTTTTTTTGCTGCAGGACAACACAACCAAACATTTTGCAGATACCTTTTCGACTTTGATGGCACTGAATCAAAATACACAAAGCGA
Source organism: Sebastolobus alascanus (assembly GCA_916701645.2). NCBI lineage: Eukaryota > Metazoa > Chordata > Actinopteri > Perciformes > Sebastidae > Sebastolobus > Sebastolobus alascanus. Next base: position 640,959 of record CAKAOJ020000142.1, on the reverse strand, counting down.
ACAGAACTTACCTGGACGTTTAGGAGGCGATGGGCTGCCCCAGAAGAGTCTCCTCATTGTGTTAATTCGACGACCTTTCTCTGTGCTTTTCTTCTCCTCAAATTTGGAGAAGGTGAGAGGAGTTCCATCGTTGCCCGGCCTGCAAGGAATGACAACATTAGACGTCTAAATCTAAACCCCGTTTAAATCAAAAGCACTAAAGTTGTGTCAAGCTGTTGGAAGACAGAATATATTCATATTAATAAAGCATTTATGATGAATCTATCAATAGTTAATTAATATATGTGTTTGCAATTATTTCAGTAACATAGTAACCCTTACATATCCAGTTGGTACTAATATTAACTTCATAAATTAAAACATTTATATTGTAATTTTATTTTCTCATTAATATGTATAATTAATATGCATAACAATGTCCTCCAGTGTCTATTCAGGAACTCATCAGTGGTGCAACTATAAAGTTTCTATCATGTGTTGCTTTTGACCCTCATCCTACCAACATATTTAACATACAAGGACTACCGACTGAGGCAAGAATATACTACTGTAAGAAACAACCATCATAGCAGATTTAGGGCTGACCCGAATGCTTCAAAGCTTTGACCGTTGCCATGGTAATCGACCTCCAAACCTTTGAATGCTTCAGGTTTTTTTATATGTATAAATATATAATAATAATGTATAAATCCCCAAATAGCCCATGAAATCAGGAATAATCCCACAACATAATTCATATTAAACATTAATTATTATTAGTTATTCTCAGATGGGTATCGCTGTTTGTAGAGGTGCGTGTGTGAACAGTAGTGAGGCAGCGGCACTGAAACGGGGGAGATGGAGACAGACAGACAGAAGATCATGTCAGCCTGCTGCGCTGCGAAGCTTCGAATACCTTCGAATATTACATACAACGGCTTCAGTTCCCTGTTGGAAAGGGCTGTCTGACGGCAAGGTAAAACAGTAAAAATATTCTAAATATAGTGTACACTTAAACCTCATCCTACTAACCTATTCAAGGACTACCGACTGGGGTCCCTGGGGACCCCAAGAATTAACAAGCCTACTGTAAGAAACAACCAGAATATTAATTTATTTCTTCTCAAAACATTATTAGTTATGTAATTATTGTCATCTGAAAAAAACAAACAGATTAATATTATTTAAGGAAAGTTACAGTAAATTTGCATATTGTGTGAAACAAAAATAGGCAGAGCACTTGAGGAAATCTGTGTCTGTCTGCATAGGTGGAATTGGGGGCTTTTGACCGGGGTTCCACAGGACCCCAATACTTTGGTCTTTTTGAAAAGCACCAATTAAAACAGAAACAGAAAACAATGACATGAAGTCATTAGGAACAAATTGATTGACAAAGTCATGAAAAATTGGAATGAAAGAATAAAGCACCTGTGAGATATGACAAAAAGTAGACCTCTGGGGTGTGCGGGTACTCCAGTCAGTAGGATTAAGGTTAAGATGTGACTCATCTACACACTGACACCACCGTGTTGATGTCATACCAGTGTCGCCACAGCCGACAAACATGTCAGAATGGAAATGCTCCTTTGGGTCTGAATGACTGTCGTAAGCAGCGTGCGTTTACCTTGCGTCTTGCCTCGAGGCTCCAGCCGAACGTGCCTTCTCTCTCCAGCACTTGGAGCAGAAGCCTTGCCACGCAGGGTTTCCATAATACCCACAGGCGTTCTTGCAGAGGAGCTCCTGCTGAGAAACTCTGATTCCTCTTTGCTTTTCTGTCGACATTGTAGAGCTCTTTCATATACTACTCCCACCTATTGGACACAAACAAACAGCTTTTCAACATACTCTATTATTCATTTGAAAGTTAAAACCGTTAAAATGAAACTCAGTTTGTCCTGCATTTGTGACTGCAGGGACCTAAATCTGCACAAGCTTAGTGTTCACTATAGCCTGGCACATAACCTCAGGCATCTTTTCTTGGCCCTGTTCATGCATCATGCAGACATCATGCAACTAGGACACACAACGCTGCAATATTGCAGATTAAAACCCCAAAACACTCCTTTCCTATGCTCTAAACGATAGGATTTCAAGATGTATTGCCATTAAGAGGATGAAGATTGTTATTTTGCTTAAAATGTGTCTGCTTCAATGAAAACTACAGCTACTTTCATAAAAAGTCAAAAAATAGCATCAAAAACACTTGACATCTGACAAATTTGTGTGTATTAATCATTTTACTTGGATAGACTGCTCTGTAAATTACCAACTAGTTTGTTATCCAGTACATAAAAAGAAGAAGAGATTTGCACTCAGATTTCCAGGGCCAAAAGATTGCTTTAACTGGTGCAGAAATGATGAATGCTGTCCTAGAATTTATCACTGTTTTTCTAAATACTAGTAAACTGACAGTGAGGTTTTTTCTTTCTCCCACTTTGCTTTGAACAGTTAAATCCTTCACTAGTTGTCTCTCATGTGCCCACCTAGCTGCTAGCTAAGCTATCAACTGTTATGTTGAAACTTTTTCCACAATATCTAAAATGATCAAAAGCGCCAATAGTCTAGAAGCTGAACTGACAGATTACTTTTTAAACTTCAGATTAAATCCCCTTTTTAAAGCTCAGTAACAGTTTCTGAGTGTTGCCTAGCAGCAGTTTAAGAGCTCTGCTGACTGTCAGCTGATTGTTGGAGATAAGAACCACCCGGCTAATGCTAAGCTAACGTCGAGTGGCTAAAGCTGACAACTATTTAACTAACCTACCTCGGTTAAATGTATAAACTAATACAACTGGCCTCGCAATTACAAAGCTAATATCCGTGAAGATAAGTAATAATTATTGAGAAGCCTCCTCACCTGTCAGCTGTTGACGTCATAACCAGCCGCTTCCTTATCGACCTGCTTTCTGCTTTTCTTAAACCGTCACGAACTCATCGAAACTTGGTAAAAGTTACAATGTTACAATAATTCCTCAGACCTCGGTCAATGAGATGTCGTTACAAAAGTGTGAAGTCAGCGAAAACTCACGGTGAACTACTTAAAAACGCTGAGAAAATCAGCTGCTTTCAAAAAACCTGCGCAACCGGAAAGTCTTGTGGAAACAAATTGTAAAGCCGGAAGTAGTGGTCGACATGGCGACGACCTTTCAAAGTAAAAGTAACGCGGAAAAATGTACCGATTCTCCTGCTTCATCCGGCTTCAACACGTGACCGAGACGAACGAGGCATCGTTACGTCTAACCTACCAAATCCCATAATCACAGCGAGTTATCCTCACTTCTACCTAATTTGAATACCGGTATATAAATATTTTATTTTGAATGTGTTTACCGGAAGTATTCATATGCTCTGACGTCCATGTTTGATGTTTGTGATCTTTTTTTGTATGACTGGGAATGTTTGCCCTCTAGTGGTCGCAGTGCGTAACCACACCATTGTCTGTTATGAAAATGTATTTACTTTTATTAAACGCCTGGTAGTGCTTATTAAATGTCTGTTATTAACCAAATCTGTGTAACAAATGGTATCAACCCAAAATTACAGCAACAACGAGGTGCAGCTCAGCACTGTGTGTCAAGTTGTTCTAGTCATAAATCAGAAATAAACATGAATGAATTAACTAAAATAAATTGTGAGAATGTATAAGGGCTGAGAACATTATGACAGAAGTGATGAGAAAGAAATGATGGCCATTCTCATGCTCACTTATGAGAATGGCCATCATTTCTTTCTCAAACATTATGACAGATCACTTCTGTCATAATGTTATCAGCCCTTATACATTCTCTCTATTTATTTTAGTTAATTCATTCATGTTTATTCTGATTGATGACTAGAACAACTTTGACACACAGTGCTGAGCTGCACCTCAAATTAATCTTCAGGTTCTCAGCCATCAGATGATGTACACCACTTCTACATGACACATACTGTTGACCTGCTATCTCCCCCTAAATACCCCCTGTACCCCCCTAAAAAAGACAAAAACTGGTCTACTTTTTTTCTGTCTCCTTTTTTTACGGCGTCAGAATCATGGATGTATCACGAGGTTCTACTGCCATCCAGTGGTCACATTGAGAAACTGCAACACGATTAGATTCGTCAAGTGTCATCAATGCTGATATGACCACATATCAGCATTTCCGGTAAATATTTTCAAAATACAGTGACCAAACTGAAGTAATCAGAACAAACATAAATGATCATGGAATAATAATGTTTATTGTTCACTTGTTTTCACTCTTTTAGACAACTCCAAATTCTTAGTATTATTGATATTCTTTAAGTTAATTAAGCCAACTGTTAATGTCATCTGTCAAGCTGTCTGTATTCTGTATTCTGTATTTCTACATTTCTGGCTACGGCCCTGGTGGTGCTCAGTTAACTAATCCATATTCACTGTGGCCTATACTGTGCTTTAGTTTAGATAAAATTGTACCTTATTATATTACCAACAGTGTTGGGGAGCCGTGAACTACATGTAATTAAACTAGTAGCTCAACTACATTTTTGCAGTAGCTTGCTGGTAGTTCAACTACATTCATATTTGCATAATAACTCAAGTAGTTGAATTACTTGTTTGGTCATTTTTTGTGTAGTTAACTACTGAAACTACAAATAATTGTGGGCCATAAAAGGAAAGGAGTGTTTTTTTTATTATTATTTTTACTTTACCATTGCTTCTCTACTGTAATATAACACCCTTTGACCAGCCCTGACCCATTTTTCTTTCAATGCATTCCTCAGGCAGCCACCCCCGCACACTTGACCTTTCACCTTTGTGTAGTGCCCTGCGTGTGCAAAAGGGCAGGCCTTTCTCAATGCTCACACAGCGACAGCATCATAATCTTTTGAAATAAACTCAATTGAGTGTCATTTTTTGCTGGCATGTGCCTTTTTTGTTATAATTTTGTATCACACGTTCACGGTCAATTTGATCACCCTTTTTTATTTTAACTCACCCTACTTTTTCTAAGTAGCTTTAGTTAACCAAACTAGATTTTTCCTTATGGTAGCCTTGCTGTAGTTCAACTTCTTCCAGTGTGAAGTAATTGTTTTGTGAAATTAATCAAAATTACGACAAACAAATTGGTACATTGACAACCTGCAGTGTTCCACTTTGCTCAGTTGATGGTCTATATTATAAAACTAAACCTAAACTGAAACAACTCATCATATTTGATGGGGGTCTTTACATGTTTTGCGTGTAAAATCTCTTTTTTGCAAAGCAACATAAGTAACTGCAGCCAACTGAATAAATTCATTAATCGTGCTTTAACTTTGAAAGGCTTAACCGGAACCTCTGTATTTTATTCTAAAGCGCTTCACTCGCCCCCACTCTCTCAACGGTAACTAGGCAACGAGACGCTTCGCAGGAGCTAGCTTAATATAGAGATTGTGTTTTTTCTTACAATAGACCAGTTAAGACTAAAAGTAGAAAGTATTTAAGTGGTTAAGTGGTTAGACTTCATCATGTCAGATGCTGAAGTTAAGGAAGAGTTCGGGAAGAGTTCAGGAGTTAGTAGAGAGGAAACAGAGGATGAGATCAAGATGAGAAGGCAGTCTCAAGTCTACACTGCAACCAGAGACACACTTTTCCCAAAGAAGATAGCTCATACTAAAACACATGCATTGGTAAGTATGCCGTGTCATTTATACAAGTGAGTACAATTTGCATACTGACCCTCTTGCACTTGCAGTCGAGACGGTTCACCTCAAACAAAACACATTTCCTTAGATAAAAGGTTTCACTGGCTCATAATAATACTGCAAATTCGCTCTTCATTCAGTCACTAGAATGGGTATTTGGGAAGAATCCTGCTCTCCCTGCCTTCAGTCTGCAAGACCACGATCAGCTGGTGGTCCTCTATGCCGGAGCTCATGTTGGGATCATCTACAATCACACCTTAAACTCCCAGCACACACTTCAGGTAAAAAAAATCACCAGTTTTCGAAAAAACAGATGAGTCCTTCTGCCATAGATATCTTTTGATAGAAGTAACAGGTTGCAGTGTTGATTCAAATAGCCCCCTACTGTATTTACTCAATCTTCTCAGGGTCACTGCCGCTCCATCTCATGCATGTGTGTGAGTGAAGACAGACGCTGGATTGCAACAGCAGACCAGGGGCCGAAGAGCACAGCGATGATATGGGACTCCTACTCTGGGTAGCTCTTGATTCTACATGTGTTTTTTTTAATGTAATGACCTTTGCTCTCGATGGTGACAACATGAATGATAAATATTCCAGCATTCCTGTACATACACTGTTTGATTGCCACCCTGAGGGGGGTGTCATTGCGATGGCATTGTCAAGAGACTCAAAACATCTGGTGACACTCGGCGCTGAAGAAGTTCAAGTGAGTATGACAGCAGTTTTTTATTTTAATCAAGTAAACAGTGTTGTTAAATCTAGATTTCGAAATACACAATGCAGGGAAAAAAAAATAGAAACAAATTTATGATCTGTGGTTTTGCCAGGCAGGCAGCACCGTCTGGTCTTCATTCATGATGAGTAGGACACAGGTCATGAGTGTGACACCACCAAAAACTGTGTTGTGAGAGCTCCAAAAAGTGTCTCTTGATGACATGATAGTGTAGAATATTGATCCATATTCAGGATATATTTATTGTCTTTTTACGGATAAGGGTTTAAGGACCATTTATAAATTAAAATAATATAAAGTATGTTACCTTTTATCAAATGGTTAATATCTCATAACTGCACTCTAGATATAACCTTACAACAGCAAGTTCACAAAACACAAAAACAGCTCAGATTACTATTTAATGCTGGATTTAACAATATCAAACATGTCCATCTATTCACAATCTATTAACCATTTGACGATCTTTTCACAGCGTGTGTGCATTTGGGATTGGACAAGTGAAACAGATGAACCTTTGTGGTTTACTGAACTCAATCCTAACCTTGGTTTCCAAGTATGTAACTTTTGCCTCCTTTTAACATTTTAATCTCACCTAACTTTATAGATATTGCATTCGGCAGATCAAACGTTCAAATGTTGGATTGTTTTTCAGGACTACATCATTTTTAATCCAAATGATAGCACTCAGCTGCTCAGCAGCAGTGAACGCCAGGTGTTATTTTACAGCAGGGTAAGTCCTGCTGTTCCTTTTTTTTATTTAATGCAGCTGTTATGTGTATTTTTATTGCAATAATCATCTGATCTTTTTTAAGGCCCAGGGAAGTCTGCAATACTTTGCCCTGAAGCTTGACAAGGTAAAGATAATCATCAACATTTTGTAGAAGATGGTACCGAATGGTCCGAGGTGTTTCTGCCTTTTATGGCAATGAGTTTTGTTGATAAGTATATTACAGATTGCAGCCACCCGTGGATCTGATGCTTCTGTATTTACTCAGCCTTCTCCTGGCGCTCAAACTGTCAACATGGCTGCCGGGTCACTGAGCCAGTCTGTGTTTCACTGGAGAGAGTCTCGGATCCTAACTGCGACTGCAGCAGGCAGCCTTGTGGTGTGGGATGTGACGGAAGACTTCGCCGCGGACCAAAACCTCCCCAGGGATAGAGTCCGTCTCATTGACCTTCAGAACGATCCCATCACTGCTCTCGCCGTAACTGACAGGTTGCCAGAGGGAGAAATATTCCTATTGTTTTATAAGAGTGTCACGTATCTATTGGTCTCTAATCTTGTGTGTCGTTTGATATCACAGATGCATCGTGACTGGCGACACTAAAGGCCATATCAAGTTTTACGATGAAGAATTCATGCTTCTCACTTTGTACTGTGAATTCAACCTGGACGCTATTGTTTCCATTTCCTTTTCCAAAGAGTGCACAGAGGGATACCTGGAGGGCTGCACTCTGGAGGCAAAACCATTCATCATCAGGTAGAAGAAATACAATCTATTGAGTCTGTTATGTGCAATTTAAGCCAAGCTGACCTCTCTTTTTCTGCAGGAACTTCGTTGTGACCACCGCCAGTTCCACGGTGGTACACATGGATACACAGAAGGGCACCTGTCAAATCCTGCTACATAAGGAATGTGAGCCTATACACGCGGTGGCCTGCCACCCCAAACAGCCAGCCGTGGCCATGGGCAATCAAAGAGGTGTTTTAAAAGTGTGGGACTATAATGACAAAGTGATCATCTACAGCAGGGTCTTCGAGACGGAGAAGCAGATTCAGTGTGTCACTTTTGACCCTCAAGGTGAGCCGACATGCTCGCTGACTGTCTTTGCAACAAACACGTGCTCTGCTGCGTGAATTCGTCATCGCATTTTGCAACGTAAAGAGCCGCCTTGTTGTCTCCGAACAGGATCGTACCTGGCCGTTGGCTTCGGCAGCGGAGCGGTTCACATACTGAACCTCAGCACTTCACAAAGTGACCCAGATGAGTGTTTCCATTACGCTGAAGATGGCATCCAGCACATCACTTTCTCCTCAGACTCAAAGTATCTTGCCACTGCGGTGAGCGAGTCCTTTTTTTGATTATCAAGTGTGATATGTTTGTGGCTACGATTGCAAATCTATTACTTTGAAAATTCTTATAACCTCAAGTGTGACATTTTGTTTCCTTGTTCACCCTTAGGATGCTGGGAAAGCGGTTACGGTATTCCGCTTGCAGACTAATGAAGGCTCTCTGCCTCGTTGGGCATACGTGGGCAGACACCGCTCCCACTACAAGCCCATCAAAGACCTCCTTTTTGGGGTTCACCTGGACAGCACCCAGCCCAGACTGCTCTCTCTGGGAATGGACCGCCGCCTGGTTAGTCCGCTTTGTCGATGTTGTAGCAGGACTGTGGACTAGTTTGGTGTGATGTGATACTGTGATACTGACACACACACACACACCTCTCTGTGAATAATAGGTGGAGTACGACCTGGCAAACAGTGACGTGGATAAGCTTGTCATCCTGAGCTCAGAGCGCATTGAGCAAAGCGCTGTGCCATTGGGTATGATGTGGTATCCTCCCCTGACTGCAGAGCAGTTTCTCCTGGTTGTCTCAGACCAATACAAGACGAAGCTTTTCAACAGCACTACCAAGATGTGCAGGTCTGTGAGATACTGCTACGAGATCAGATTGTTGGCGAAATGTATTCCTCCGACTATTGAAAACATTATGTGTTTCACAAATACAGAAAGACTCTCCTTGGCCCAACATATGGCTCTCCCATGAAGAAAACAGTGGTCCTTCCCCTGTCTAAAAAAGAAGCTGAGACAAACTCGTATTACATGGCATACATCACAGAGGACAAGGTCAGTGCTGGAATTTGTTAGTCGTATTTTATTGAGTAATTGGCTTTAGGCTGGCAGTAGCTCAGCCTGTGGGGACTTGGCTTGGGAACCGGAGGAGAGCCAGTTCAAGTCCCCGCACAGACCAAGTATGGAGTGTGGACTGGTAGCTGGAGAGCTGCCAGTTCACATCCTGGGCACTGCCGAGGTGCCCTTGAGCAAGGCGCTGACCCCCTAACTGCTCGGGGCGCTGTGCATCTCTCCACATTTGATGCATGTGTCTGTGTATAGAAATGAAGAATATATTTAACAACAGAATGAAAAAAATGATTTCCCCAAGGGGACAATAAAGCACGTTATTATTATTATTTATTTTGCTTGTGGTATTTTAGCAAATAACCTGTTTTATAAAATCAAAATGGAGCTCTGAGTCCCAAATAAGTAATTTAATACTCTTGGAAAATAAGTGTTTGTCTTTTATTGTCTCTTATTAACACTGACAGACAAGTTGTTGCTCTTGTCAGTGTTAATAAAATATCTTTGATCATATTTGTGGTGGTGTCACGACCACAAATACTAGTTTTTTTTTCTGATTACATGATCATTTTGCAGTTGCCAGCACCTCCAGCCCTGCAGTGTACAGCTTTTTCCCTTTTAATGTCTCACATTATTTCACTATGTTGCTTGTTGTTACAGTGTTCAGTTGAGAGTAAAGTGGTAGATCTTGAAAATAGAGAGAAGAACATGCTTTTTTGTAAAAGGACACAGTGATTCACATGATTGATATTACTACTAAGAGTGCGTTGTATTTCCAGGTGGGTCTCCAGATTTTGCCTCTGGATGGGAACCCCTACAAATCCGGTGCTGTGGTCTGCCATCCGACAGGGGTGTCCACATTTGCCTGCTCCTACGACGGCCTGTTTGTTTTCACTGCAGGGAGATCTGACTGCACCGTCCTGTCGTGGGAGATAAGCTTAAAGTACGGCTAAATAGTATCGACCTGAGAACTAGGGGGAAATGCATGAGTGTAACTATGAGTAACCAGAGTTTATCTTCTCTCTTGTTGTGAGTGCAGTGCATTGGAGGCAGCAGCTGCCTTGGGAGGAAAGGACGTGACGCCCTTTTACGCTCTTTTAGAGGGAGGCAGAGATGGCAAGTTCTACAGGGTCAGTTAAAAGTTGTCCTTGTTAAGTGAACAGCCACAGATTATTAGCATGCGTCCTATTCCCTAATATGGAGTGTCATCCAGGTTAATATGCATTATGTTATTTTGCATGTTGCATGGTTTCTTGGTTAAAGTCATTTTTCATAAAAAAAATATTCACCCTGTGGTTTTACTTATGTGTCAGTATTTCAGTGTGCTGGTGGAACATCATGTAATTTCTCTAAGCAGTGATTTTTATTTAGCCATTATATTGGTAAAGTACACTTATGTTGCTGGATCTTCATTTATTCCTTTATTTATTTCACTTTTACATATGTTTGCTTGATGGTGAAGATGACAGATTCAGTTTCGACATATGTAATTTTTACAATTTTATTTAGGTTTTCTTGCATTTTTCGGGGGCTACTTTTTGTAAGACTCTTACTCTTTACCAGTGCGCTAGTATGGCCTTAATTGTCACAGAAATGTGAAACACTATAGAGAATCGGAAAAGGCGAATGGGTGACTACTTTGGACATTTTGGGCAGCATTGCTCATATTCACACATACTGTATATTGTATTTCTGGATTATACAAGGCCACAAGATTAGGATATCAACTTTTACTTGCATTCCTCCTTCAGTTATGACTTTTAGACATTTCTGATACCATTTTAAGCATAGATTCTCAGTCTTCTGAGCTTTTCTGTTTTTAGGAGATGGAGGACTTTTTCTATTACTGCCAAATTCGTCATCAAGGTACCGACACAATGGAGAAACGACAATTGTCGACCAAAATCCCCCTGTCAGAGGTTCCCTCGCTCATGAGAGCTTTGGCCTACTTCCCTACTGAGCAAGAGGTACAATGTGTGTAAATGAAGCAACGTTTTTCAACATCGAATGTCATTTTATCTGACAGTAAAAGCATTATCAACAAGTGTTTTATATCGTGATAACAAATTGCTTTATTATTTCTTACCAGATAGAACATATGCATAACGAGGTCAAGTTCAGCAAGTACGCAGAAACAGGAAAATACGTGACCGACATCGACCTGGAGGAGTTTATCAAGCTGTACGTGAACCACCGGCCAGCAGTCTCTAGCAATGAGCTTGTTCAAGCTTTTCACATCCTTGGTGACCGTGATAATACAGGACAGCCTGTTCTGCAGAGACATGAACTGCTAGAACTTCTGCAGGCTCGAGGTATGCTGCAGGCTCTTCAGTCAGTCTGTTTTTAGCTGTATTGCTGTCACATTACCGAGGAAAATCTCGATCCTCTGTTCCAGTTTCTACATACAGTGCTCAATGTTTCTTTGACATCTTTTGACAGGAGAACACATGACAGAGGAGGAGGTGGCAGAGTGTTTCACTACACTTTTATGCCTCAATGAAGAGGAGGAAGAAGAAGAAGAAGAAGAAGAAGAAGAAGAAGAAGAAGAAGAAGCAGGTGCAGTGGGGGAACGTTCTGAGCATGACATTTATAAATTTGACAGTATGTAAAAGAAAACTCACTCCCGAACCATAACCTAAGAATTCATATAACAGCTGAAAAACATCATCACTTTTTAATGATTGTGTGTGTGTGTGTGTGTGTGTGTGTGTGTGTGTGTGTGTTTGTGTGTCCAGGTGGAGATTCAGAATATTCACTGGCATGTGTGATCCCAGATGAGATATCCATGGAGACGTTTACAGGTCTGATCCTGGGCTTCCCGTCCTCAGCGGAGCAGAGCGGCAGGTCTTCCCCCCCAGAGTGATGAAAGCAAGGAACTGTCCGTTAGTCTAAGAGAAGTTGCGTTGATGACGAGCCTCAGACTCTCTGCTGCTCTTTTTAATGTTTCTTTCCATAACATGCATGAGATGCTGGAATTTGCATGTATTTGAATTTAAAATATGATGAATAAATATAAACGTTACAGTTTTTCTCATTCACTTTGGCTCAATTCTTGAATGGGAATTATTTTTTTCAAAACAATAAGTTCAAATTTCTAAACAATTAGTTTGTTGTTCATAACTGATTTGGATTTCTCATTCATTCAAGCAAATTGCACGTTTTTTGGCACGTGTGCAAAAGAGTAAGTGCAATATCCTCTTGCACATGTCTTGCTGGTCAAAACTGATGAGTTGACTCTCAGTTAAACTGTCGTCCTCTTCACAACTTCTAAATATTCTTTCATTGTTTGAGCCATTACATGCAAAATTATTCATTCAATTATCAGAATCTGTCAGACATACATGTATATTCCATAAATGTCTATGACATGGTGTTACAACTTGTTGTTTTTACAGTTTTTCTCAATCGCTTTGGCTCATTTTTCGAAAGTCTTAACTTTCTCTAAACTGCAAGAGCAACTCTCAACTGTTTCATTGGACATCACAACTCTATCGCATGTCTGCAGAAGTTAGTAACTCACCCAAAACACTTCATTCATGCTTCAAAAGCTAGTTATTGTGTCAGTAAGTTGGCCAACGGCACCAAAATGAAAAGTTGTTTTGTTATCATGTGAGCCGTACTGGTCAAAATGTTCAGATGTTTTTTTCACCATGGCAGTCAAAAATGTTTCTTATATTTAAATCTCTGTTTTGTTCTACTTTCTGTTGACACTGACTGCTTATTGTAGGCTACTAAACCAGAATGTCAGTTTTGTCCAGCTGAAGGCTGTTGTGTATTGCATGGAGCTGGTTAGATTCCCAAGTTTACAGGGTCAATACCATAGGCTACAATACTGTATACACAGAAACAGGATATGAACGTGTCTTTACAGTAACTGTATTTGTGTAGCAATGTGTTACATGTATTGTAAAAAGAAAATTCACCTTTGAGCGTTCATGTAAAGTCATATACACAGTGAACAGAAAATTTGCCACAAAATGTCATCCATGCCGATAAAAAATAAATTTATAAACCCTTTAACAATGACAAAACCTGCGGTAGTTCAGTAAAAAACAACTAATTGTACCTCCTCACAGTACGTAACACCATGTCATAGATATTTATGGAATATACATGTATGTCTGACAGATTTTGATAATTGAATGTTACAAATGGATCATTGGATTAGTCAACAAAACAGAGATTTGTATATACACTAAGAATTGGTGGTCTATTGTGGAAAATCATCTAAACATTTTGACCCGTACACGATGACAAAACAACTTTTCATTTTGGGGGCGTTGGCCAACTTACTGACACAATAATTAACTTTTGAAGCATGAATGAAGTGTTTTGGGTGAGTTACTACCTTTTGCAGACATGCAATAGAGTTGTGATTTCCCATGAAATAGCTGTGACAATTGCACTTACAGTTTAGAGAATGTTGTTGTTTCGAAAAATAAGCCAAAGCAATTGAGAAAAACTGTAAAGTGGCAATCTCGAAGATTTACATTTAAATAAATGTCTGTTAAATCACTGTCTATCGCCAAATGAGGTAACACAATGGTGATTGAGCCTATAGCCCACTGAAGTATTGCAATATTTATATATTTGCAGTATTACAAACTGGGTATCTGTGGTGACATTCCCGGAAAATTAATGCTGTATTACAGTTTTTCTCCACCGTATACACACACACAAAAAGGAACTATGCACCCAATTCTAAAAACCTGAAGCTTATGTACATAGAAATATTTTTTTTTCTATTCTATTTCTATGCTCAAGTATCAACAAAAAGACTCCAGACTGCTAAACTCTGAGCACAATCCCATTGTTTTCACTCAAATAGAAATTCTAAATCAACCAGGACGTAAATCTTATGGATTGCCAATCCTTACATGTTTTTGTGTGCATACAACAGTGTTTTTCCAGGAATGTTACCACAGCACCCATTTCATAATACTGCAGATATATAGATATTGCAATACTTTCATCAGTGGGCCATATGCTCAATCACCATTGTGTTACCTCATTTGGCGATAGCTAGTGACTTTAAATGAAAATTTTTGAGATCGCTACTTCAAGTTTAAGTTTAAGATGAACAAATTGAAGCGTATTTTTTCCTTTTGAGGGATTTTACATAAGGTACATTTTGCAGTATTTTGTGGTGTGGCTGAAGGAAAGGATTGGAATACTTCATCCCACCATAATACCATCCCATTACTTCAAAGGATAGAGAACATCAGTTGCATCCATTCATTTTTTTTCCCTCCTCAATTTTATAAGACTCATTAAAACTTTTTGACAGGGAGAGGCTGAAAGACAGCTTTCAAATACCAGGGAGTGGTTATCTGATTCCATTCATTCTTGTTTCCAGAGCCGGCCCAGCCACTAAGCGATCATTGCGGTCACTTAGGGCCCTGTGGCCAGCAGAGGGCCCCTTAAAAACAAGAGATGTTGTTTCTGTGCCATATGTACTGAGAACGCACAGTCAGAAGGCCCCCCAAAAAATGTTGATTAGGGCCCAGAAAGGTCTAGGGCCGGCTCTGCTTGTTTCCATTCAGAAGCAAAAGAAACTTATACAATTAACACGGGTAGCAAACAACACTTTAATTAATGCATCATTATTATATATTTATTGTCACTGTATGCATTTGAAACATAGATAATTTTGACACATTTCCGGTATAATTGTTTTCATCAACTGCTCTAAAAAAAAAACTGGGCAGGAGTGACTGTAAGAGCAACCTGTCTCTTCAGGTTTATTTTGAGTTCCTCGGTGGGCGGGGCTCTGACACCGACCAATCAGAAGGCGCTGTGAGACAGGAACTTCCTGCTCCCGGACACAGAGAGAGAAGCTGAAGGCTGTTTTGTGTCAGCTGGTCGACTCAAATGCTACGTCAACTAACAAACAAGACAACAACAAGTTAACTCGGGGCCATTAAACTAGCGACAGCTTTGAAAAAATGAGTGAACTGAGGACTCGGACTGTGTGGCGCGAAGTTGACAAACTTTAACGAAGAGTCCGCGTCTTTTCCAGCAAAGCCTCATGAAAGAGAGAGTTTTATTGTCCTAGCTCGCTGGCTAACGTTAGCTATTTGTCTGGTGTGGTGGTGGTGAGTTGCCCCGAGATGTCTTTGCGGCAGACGTACCGTCGTCCTCCGGCGTGCGTAACAAAGCCGGAGCAGCAGGACGACGACTCGGACGCGGAGGAGACTCAGCTGCTGTTTGGGCTGCGGAGGTCGGACGGGCTGCAGTCTCAGATCATCCACAGTGGACACTTCATGGTGTCGTCGCCGCACTGCGAGCACCCTCCGAAGAAAGGCTACGACTTCGACACTGTCAACAAACAGACCTGCCGGACCTATCGCTTCGGCAAGGCGAGCATGTCGCACCTCTCCATAGACGCTTCACTGACCAAGCTCTTTGAGTGCATGACTCTCGCCTACAGGTATGTTATTATACACACATCTCACTCCCCCCTTTCACTGTAGCTCTTCTTCACCCGGTTCATGTTGAGGTCACTGTGATCATGTGCAGATCACAAAAGGTCAGGCTGTGAGACACACTGCTGTGAAATTACCCAGTCACGAGTCTCCTCATCTTGTAACTTCCTGCTTGACCACTCATGATTGTGATAAAGGAAGCACTCAGACCCCTTTACTTAAATAAAAGTACCAATACCACATAATAAACATTCTCAATCACAAGTAAAAAAAAAAAAAAAAAATCCTGCTAAATGTACTGATGTATTAGAAGAAGAAGAAAGGCACTTTTATTAATCCCAGAGGGGAAATTCAATTCCATCACTCTGTTATTTTTACATATACATAGTACACACAGGCCCGAAATTTACACACATGCGCAAACAGGACCTATATACATGCATTTAATGGAGAGATGTCAGAGCGAGGGGGCTGCCCCTGACAGGCCGCCAGAGCAGTTGGGGGTTTGGTGCCTTGCTCAAGGGCACCTCGGCAGTGCCCAAGAGGCAAACTAGCATCTCTCCAGCTACCAGTTCACACTCAGTACTTGGTCCATGCGGGGACTTGAACCAGCGACCCTCCAGTTCCCAAGCCAAGTCCCTATGGACTGAGCTACTGCCGCCCCCATTACCATCAAAATGAAAGAAATCTGCAGATAAAATGCCGCCCCATGACTGATGACATTATCAGATTGTTCACACTAATGCATCAACGCATTGGCAGCATTTTACTGTTGTATTTGATCAAGGCTGAGGCTGTTTTAACATGTACAATTAGGTAGTTTAGTCCAGTTGTTCCCCACCAAGGGCTAGGAATGCACCGATATCGGGCCGATACTGACTCAAATAGCCAGATTGGATATCGGTGACAATAAGGTTGATATATTCAATTAAATTCTATGTTTATGTAAGAAAACAGAAAGCAATGTTTAAGTCAAGCCTGATGTTGCCTAACACATAAAAGAATGATCCCGGTCACTTCCACACAGTGAGGCCTACAGCTTATTAATTAAACGCTGGTAGCGGATCGGTACTCGGTATCGGCCGATACCCAAAGCTCAGCTATCGGTGTCAAGACTGAAAAAGTCAGATTGGTTCATTCCTAGGTGGGACTCCCTCCTAAAGGTCACAAGATAAATCTGGGGGGTTACGAGATGATTAATGGGGTACCAAAGAAGAAGATAAAAAAAAAGTGCTCCTACATAAATGTATATTCATATTTCATTTTGGACAATTTTACCTCTTTGACTCCCAAACAGTTATTTGTATGAAAACATGTGAGCATTAAGTAAGAGGTCCCGAGCCAAAAAGGTCGGAAACCACTGGAAACAGTGCATTATATTTTATAAGCTTATCTTGTGTTTTTATTGTAAAGCACAATCACCTCAAACTTCAGTACAGTACTTGAGTTAATGTACTTGTTACTTAACAGCACCGGTCTCGTGTGGTACTCTATTAGTACATTATGAGCACTGTGAGGACACGGCCTGATGAAATCAGATCACATTGCTCTCGAAAGAGAGAGCTTTGTTCCTAGCGTGGAACGGTTTTAATAAGCTGTCAGGAACAGGAGCGAGCGGTAAACTTAACTGCCAGGAATCTTTTAGCATGTCTTGCCAAAGTTGGCACGGGCTGTGCATGTCTTAAATCTTATCTGACGGATCTTAAATAATGCTTTCTTTCGTGACTGCATAAATAGTGTATTGTTTTGATAGTGCTGCTGAAACGCCAGCGGGCACAGATCCAGACGTGTTCAGCTCCAGACGTGTTCCGTCATTGTTTCACATTATGAAATTACAAACTAAAAGGTGAAAACTAAAGTTGGGTTTAAATCCAGTTCACAAGATATTAAGAGGTGAGTTGTAAAGAAAATGCTGGGCTCACGTTCCTCATGGGTCTCCGTTTACAGCTGTAGTGTTACTGTGACGTTGGTGCAGAGCCAGCTGCTCGGAGGATTCCCTCTGACTGTGCTAATGGCACCAACTTGGCTTCATCTATTTATAGAGCAGGAAAGCACCACTACCAGTTACTGTTCTGCCGTTGTCATTCATCCAAACAGAGAGAAGTGATTATTTATGTACACGACATGAGAGAGCCGAACATCGCTGACGCACCATGGGTATGTGGTATATGCAGGCAAAAGAGTCCATTTTCCATGCAAAGTTTCTGCTTTCTTATGATTTATGTCTCCAAAAAACAAGCAAGCAAACGAAAGAACAGAGAAATCATGGCTGTCGCTGCCTCTCTTGCTCTGGTTAAAAAAACAAAGGCACACCAAGGTGTATGCTGGTCCTATACCTGCATGGCTACCACCGCGGGTGTCCACAGTGTTACCCAATTCGCAAACAAAACAAAACATACTACTAAGTTACGCAAAAACTAAATATACTAAACGAAAAAGAAAATAATTCAACTTAACAAATAACTAACAAAAGAAAACACTATCAAAAATCGAATCTAAATAAAGCAATCGAGAGTAAGCAATCAAACAATACTACTTATTATTAGTAAAACAACAACTAAATACTAACAACAAATACACAGCTCCTACACATACAGTACTCATACAAAAAGTAAGCACACAAATGACAACTGGAAGAGACGGGACAGGAAGGACAGAGAGTAACAGGAGAGGAAGGATGGAAAGAAGGAAACTGTGAGCTAACCCTGTTGGATTGGGATAAACATTTCTCTATCAGAGCAGATTAAACATAAGAAAAAATACTTTCTTGTACATTTTGTTCTCCTGTCCGGTTAAAATGAAACATAAAAACTTTAGTCATGTCATTTGACAAACATTTTAAAAAGTTGGGGAATGTTACTGTTATAGTGCAGCAGTATTAATACACTCAGTTAAACTTCACATTCTTTGAGGCCACAACGTTTCAGTCCATTATTGGGCAACTTGGCTCTTTATCATTGCCTGTTTGAACAAAATTGTACAGAAACAGCCTGTCCACTAGGGCTGCACAATTTATTGAAATTTTATCGAAATTGCGATATGGCCTGCTGCAATTTTCAAATCGCATTACAATCACATATTTGTTAAAGGCAAAATGTGTGTCAAAAATATCATTTTAAATTAAATATTGTGGCGCTACAGAGATGTCCTGGCCTACACATCATATGCTAAAGATTTAAGAAACATCTTTGTTTGGTACAGATCCCCGCAAAAATCACACCATAATCATTTGAATATGTTTTTCAATGAAAATTAAAATAATGATGTGAAAATTATTAGTCCCTCTTATAGCGCAAATCATATGGCAATTGCAATATCAGTCAAAATAATCACAATTACATATTTTTTCAAAATCATGCAGCCCTACTGTCCCCGGCTATAGTAAAGTCACTAATCGTGAATTTCACATACTGTAGCCATAACAGTGCAACACGGATGAATTAATTTAATAGCACACGTGCGTATCCACTCTGTTTATTTGACTCCGTATCTCCATATCACACGTGTATCTATCGTTCTAACTTGAGCATGACCATAGTAGATTCCTGCTTGTTTGTTTTGCTTGCTTTATCTCTTGAAGTCTTTTCAGTACGCTGCTGCCAGTGTAGGTCAAGGTGACCTGTACAGTTTTCTTTTTAAATTAGTTGTGCACTCTGATTCTCAGGGTAGAGTTTATGTTCCTGCGTCAAGAGAAAAATCACCCTTTTTGTCGGTAATGACTCTGAGTAACATGTATTTTTTGTGTGAAATTTATTTAAAAATATCCAATTCTTTTGTCATTTGTAAATTATACACGTTGTTTCAGAGCCTAGTGTATTTGGCATTAGGAGCCACATTCAGGCCAGTCCATCAGTCATCCGTCATGTAACTACTTTCACCAAACGGTGCTTTCTTACCTTTTACTGAGTGATGGACGCTGGCTCAGTGTTACAGCGAGCAAGAGTCACTCTTCGGTATTAAGGGTTTGGGTCATTGTCAAGTTATTAAAGTGGAGCGAAGTAGATTCATGACAAAACAAACTTTAAAAAAAATCCATGTTGAGGTGTTGTGTTATTGTCGGGTAGAAGATAGAGTCGACATTTTATAAGCCTGTGGAATTAGTTTTTTATCCTCTACAAGCCAGAATATCAGGGCTTCTTCTACTGATTTGTTTCACCGAATGTCTCGTGTCTCTAATCTCTTGAGAAATTATCTCACTGTTAATTTTCTTGCCTTTCAGTGGTAAGTTGGTATCTCCCAAATGGAAGAACTTCAAAGGTCTAAAACTGCTTTGGAGAGACAAGATCCGCCTCAACAACGCCATATGGAGAGCCTGGTATATGCAGTGTAAGAGCTCCTCTTTCATTCGGTATCCGTAGAGTGTAGACTGTCAAGCTGTAGCATGCGTGAAGACACGAGGATCTGGTTCAAGAATCTGTTGTCATAAATAGTGGGGAGACTCCTTCATAAATCTGATTCTTTATATTGTTAGATCTACATTTCGGCCCTTTTCAGGATCCAGGATGTCGCCAGAATTTTATTTTCCTAATTTTTTCGTTTGTTTATTACAATCTACACTTAACAGTACTAGCAACGTTATCTGTAAAATCATGAACTATTACAGTATGAAAATGGGTTCTGTTTTGTGTAATCTCAATACAAATATTGTCACCGTCTTTGCAGCTTGCTGCAGTAGTATCGGTTTGTTTACATGCCATGAGCGGTTTTGTGACAGTGACTGATAGCAGCTCTCGTTCACGTCTCAAATATAAACACAAACTGGGTCAAGCTTTTCTTGAGCTATGAGCTGAGCCATGACTGTTCTTATGTCAACTTTAAGCAATGTGCGCTATAAGATTTGTTTTTTATTGTGTTGTCTCCAGTATGAATTAAAGGGAATGTGTATTTTAACTTTGAGGTTGTTTTTCTTGCCATAGATGTGGAGAAAAGGGAGAATCCTGTTTGTCACTTTGCAACTCCCCTGGATGGAAATATGGACGTGGACGTCCACCGTCCTGCAGAGGTAAAGACAGAAAAATGTGATCATTATGTGGTGCACAAAAAGCAATAGTGACTTTGTGTTGTTTCTTATCATTTTATGTTCACGCTCTTCAAACATTTACTTGTCATTGTGTTTTATGTTTCCGTTGTCACTTCCTTTCTTTGTGCTGTGTGTTCGTTATGGACTATCTCCCTCTTCTTCTGCAGGGCAGTGGCACAGACGGGAAATGCTGGAAAAGACGAATTGAAATTGTCATAAGAGAATACCACAAGTGGAGAACATACTTTAAAAAAAGGGTATTGTATTGTTCAGGTCTTTTTTTAAATAAATGCACTGTAATAGTTCTGGGTATTTCGTATATGTATCCTGTCTGTTTGATTGGTCATAAACAGTAATATTTATCTAATGCAGCACTCACTTTCTCTTTTACAGCTACAGAAGCACAAGGATGATGACCTCTCAAGCTTGCTTAAGGTACGCAAAACTGCATCATGCTCAACCGACCAAAGTGCTGCTAGTACCAACATGAACATTGCCATCAGCATCTGTTCAACCAGATGTTGATATTAATGGAATTAACCCATGCTAACCCAGTCACCCTCACATTATTATGTATTTTTTAATAGATCATCTTTGACTATGCAAACAAAGTTCTTTTGACTAGTTTCACTTAATTCTAGGGCTGAAACTAACGATTATTTTCATTGTCGATGAATCTGTCGGATATTTTCTTGATTAATCGATTAGTTGTTTGGTCTATTGTCGAATGTCGATCAGTGTTTCCCAAAGCCCAAGATGACGTCCGCAAATGTCTTGTTTTGTCCACAACTCAAAGATATTCAGTTTACTGTCATAGAGGAGTGAAGAAACCAGAAAATATTCACATATAAGAAGTTCGAATCAGAGATTATTAACTTCTTTTTTTTCTTATAAAAAATACCCAAACCAATTAATCGATTATCAAAATAATTGGCGATTAATTTAATAGTTGACAACTAATCAATTAATCATTGCAGCTCTACTTAGTTTAGCTTGTAACTTGCGGAAAAATATGGCACAAATATACAGTATATATCCATATATAGATGAGGTGATTTATTTTTTAAGACTAGTGCATCAAGTGTTGTTTATTAGTTTAGTGCCATCCCTTGTGTGCTGTACTCAACACTGCATGCTTGTGTGTCATTAACTGGCTTGGTGGTTGCATTTTGAACACTCAAAGGAACCAGAGGAGCAGCTATCGCTGTTTGGGGAAGTCTCTCCAGACATGCTCCGTGTCTCCTTTTATCAGGATGAAGAGACCGCCGCACGCCGTGTGCCTCGCAGGAATAATGAAACTCCTCTCCCCATGGAGATGGACCCCCTCTTTGACATGGACGTTCTAATGTCTGAGTTTTCAGACACTTTGTTCTCTACGTTGGCCTCGCACCAGCCCCTAGCCTGGCCTAATCCACGGGAGATTGGTGAGAAAATCATTAGTCTATTTTTTATCTTTGGTTCCCTGTTGGTACCACTGGCATGTCTTCCCCGTACCTCTGCCTCTTTACCTTCCACAGCTCATGCAGGGAACGCAGACATGATCCAACCAGGACTCATCCCTCTACAACCTAACCTAGACTTCATGGACTCCTTTGATCCACTGCAAGGTAGGAGGAAGGCCCCACCCATAGCTGCACGCACACTAATAGTGCACACTTTACAGGAATCAAGCGCACATGTTCTAGTAACTCTGCTAAGCCAGTAGCCTACACAAAAAGTAGTGTGGTTGTACTAACCTCTAGCTAACATAGAGACTCTTGTTCCAGACTTATTTCACAGCCTCCGTCAGCCCGTCTTCCCTTCTGTTTCACCCACTGCACCATCTGTCACCCCTCTACCCAGCAGCAGCTCTCAGTCCCAGGTAAACACCAACCCGAGGCACAGTCCCTAACACACACCACCATGATGACAGTCTGTTCAAGGACTGTTGTTTTTCCTAGATTCAAGACTCTTTGTTGTTGTTTTTTTGCCATGTCTTCTACCATCTTTCTGTCTTAATGTAGTAGTTACACGAAAAAAATCTACGTAACATAATAATATTACTAAACTTTATTTACGTGGCACTTTTCATACATGACTTGCTGCTCAAACTGCTTGGTATATTCTTTTGAGAATGAAACACTCACTCAAAATTTTTGCAAAATATTTTTCTTCTCTTTCATGCCGTCATCCTCCTTGAAGCTTTCCCAGAAATTATTTATCTGGCCATATTTTCTGTTGGGTCCATAAATGCAACTTTACCGTAGCTCCTTGTCTGACTTTTAACAATATTGTTTCTTAACATCGCAAGACCATACAGCCTTACGTACCTTGACATTCGTTAACAACCCTCACCCCACCCTCAACGTCAAATATTCAAGGAGAAATTAAATAAATAAATAAAATAATAATAGCGATGATGATGATAATAATAATAATAATAATAATAATAATCATAATAATAATAATATAATAGTAAGAGGTTTAGTAACTTTTTATGGGTGATTGTCAGTGTATTTATCAGTTTCACTCATTCATTTCAGCCTGATCACATTCCATAAATTGCATAAAAGTGTCCCATATTTCCCCGAATTGATTTTTGATTTCCTTCTGACCACATGAGTTAATTTCTCCAAAGCAAGGTAGTACGCCATTTGTCATAACCACATTACAGGTGTAGGGCCTGAAGCAGGCATATATTGATCAAGGGCGCTGCCTTTCGGCCTAGTGGCCTTGTGCTAAGTGATCATGATAGATACCAACCATAACATACAGAGCTTCGCCTCAAGAGGGATCTTTACTCTTCTGACTTTTAGGTACAAAAAGACAACAGTAACTGTATCTGAGAGCCGTACCAAAGACGGCAGCATGTTAGTGCAGTTAAGGGCATGCTCATGGACAGATTTTTAAAGTTTAAGGATCTAAAAAATCTATTATTCAATTCACTGGAAGCCAGTGGATCTGACCTCTTTTATTTGCTCCAGTTGAAACATTGACTTAAAAGAATTAGAAGATATGTATTTTGCATCTGCCTGAACCGGGTGAATGGAAAGACCGATAGAAATGCAGCTAGTTTGACAGAGATTTGTCCACAGTTCTGCCAGAGTGTCGAGTGACGTTAGGAAAATTAGTGTTTTCTTTACTGCAAATTGGTTGCAGTTGTGAAGATTAAGCTGCAGTGTCAATATTGAGCAGCAGCACAAAAGAGAACATTTCTCTTGTACTATGAACTTACATAGAACTGTGTCTCTTCTGTTTGATATTGCGCTAGAGAAAAGGACTAAGTGTGTTTGTTCCCTTCTCCTTTGTCATCCCTCGCCAGGCCCAGTTAATGTCCTCCCTGCTCACCAGCAACCACATCTCCCCTCCTGGTCCCCTGCCCATCCCCTCTCCCATGGCCAGTCAAACAAGTCGAACGGTTGGTGGTGATGCTGCCTATGTACAAAACTACATGCCTCTGTTTCCTGGGCAGGTGGCGCCAAGTGATCAAGCAGTAGTCTCCTCAGTCCCTTTATCCCATGATCCTCTGGCACACTGCCTTCCAGCTCAGGACATGGCCTCAGCAGCACCCATGGGTCCATCACCCTTGGACAACACCTCAGCGCTGGATGAGACGGTAGCACCATCTGTGATCACACACACGGCCTCCTCTGCTGTCACACCCAGCGACGCAGCACCCACCTTCAGCCACGCCTCAGACTATAGCTCCATATCCTCACAACCTCCTCCTTCCCAGCTCCAGCCCTTGGCTCCATTACCTGCCGCTCCTGTCCAGCACCCTCAGACTTTTGCCCTGCCGCGCCCCTTTCAGTCGTCCAGTGCCAACAAAACCCGCCCTGTGCAAAGGATCGCTCCTGCTAACACCCTCCCCCCCTCCCACCTCATCCTCACAGGTCTGTTGTTTCTGATCTCAAGATCAAGATGATGCTTGTGCAGTTGAACAAATTGTGAATTTAACATTGTTGAGCTGTCAGTGGAGCTGCGTCACTTTAACTTAATTACCACAAGATAGCGCTCGAGCCTTTCTTAGTCAGTCATATTGATTCACAACCATTTTTGTACGCATATCTGGGTCACTTGTACCACTGATAATATCTTTTGGTACGCACAGAAAAAACATTTGCTGGTAGATTTCCAATGGAGCTGTATTGGCATTCAGATGAATTGAGGAAAATCATATCTGAAGCAAGCAAATTTCACCTTTTTTTCATTTTGTTCAGTAAAATAATCAAATCCAACAACTGTTGATATACTTGATATACTAGCTCTGATATTCAGATATTTTTTTAATGCCATTATCTCGAGATCACAAGTTAATTATGTCATTAGGTAGTTAACTCCTCAATGAAAGAATTAACTTGTTATCAAGAGCAAAACAAAAGGTTGTTTTCTTTTATTTATAAGGTTTGGGTCAAATCAGCTGACATTAAATGCATTCAAGTGGCCCAGATCAAGCTGTTAGCCATGGATGTAATCATCTATGGCTGATGGACTTGGCCACGGGGGTGCCCCTTGCTTTCATTTTAATAGAACAGCTTATCTTAGTAAAAATTCAGTTTCAAGATGTTAAATTGTGCAATTGTTGGCCTGAAACCTGTTCAAAAAGATGAAAACATGTTAAGACTTATGTAAACCACAGAGTTTATATTCTGCATAGACAGAATACTGGGGAAAGAGGCAGAGGGGACCCATATGTCAAACATTACAACTAATTTATGGAAGTTCACGTATGAATTCACATAAAACTAACACTGCGGTGCCTTACTGTCAATGTTCATCCTCTCAGCCCCTTTCCCAGGTCACGCCAATGCTGTCATTGTTACACCAGCGCCTCTGAAAGCAGATGTGGTCCGTAATACTGGAGTGGTCATCACTCCTTCTCAACTTGGAGGGGTATGTTTTCAGCTCTTACTGTACGCCACACTGGGTCTTGACATTACTGAGTTGCCAATAGAAAATTATGGAAGTTTTTAAATATTTACATTTCATTGTTCATTTTTTCTGTGATGTTTATAATTCATACATTTGAAATTCAAACTGGAAACTCTTGTCTTGTGCCTCTTTTTTATGTCTTGTCTATTTGTTCTCTCTTCACGTGTCTCAGGCTCCTGGATTTCGTGTTGTGTCTCAGACGCAGAAGTCTCCCCAGCCGATTGTCCCCAAAGAAAAGTCTTCCAGCCGCAAAAATCAGAAAGCCTCCTCTAGTGTCGGTGAGACTGCACTCTACCCAGAAAGCACATCATAACTCCAAACACACAACTTTTTACAAGTTGTTTCTTTCCAGGTCCCAGTCAGCCAGTATCAGGTCAAGGGTCACCACATGGACTGGATCAAGTTCCTAGTCCTCAGTCACTGATCAGCAGCAGCAGTACACCTCTGGTAAAGACTGAACAGAATCAGGTTTGTGTGTGTTTATGTTTCTCTCCTCAATCCGTGACATTTTTTTTTGAATGAAAATGAAATGTCACTTTGTGTTAATGCATGTAGAGGGAAAGCCATAAATCCCACTGCTAAGAATGAATTAAGACAGACTGAATTTAATGCCTGGTCAAATGTATTGAAGAAGCATTTCCCCTTATCCTCTGTAATTTATGCCACAATCTCAGTAAACCTCTGTGTAATATTTCCACTGCTGTTGTGTGACAGAGCCGGAGGACAACACACATATCTGCTGAGCAAAAGAGACGATCAAACATAAACATTGGCTTTAAAACACTCTGCAACCTGGTTCCCACTCTGAAGTCACAATCAAATGTAAGTCTGTGTGTCTCCATAAAACATCCATAATAGATTCAGGACATCCCTATCTTCTGCCATGTTTGTGCACAGTTTTTGCTTCATATGTGTACAGTAGTAGTTTTAAATACTTAATTTGCTAACTGTGTGCATTTAGATCAGTAATGCAGTCACATTGCAGAAGACAGTGGATCACATTGGGAAGCTCCAACAGGAGAGGCAGCAGATGCAGGAAGAGGTCAAGAGACTACGAGAGGAGATAGAGGAGCTCAATGTCTCCATTAAGTATGTTGTTAAAACGTCGTATATGCGTCCCCCCTCTTCTGATATACAGACACTTAACACATTACCTGTTCACTCAACTGTCTCTTGTCACCGCTCAACCACAGCTCGTGTCATGAACAGCTGCCTGCGACGGGGGTGCCCGTCAGGCGGAACCGCTTCGACCACATGCAAGAGAGGTTCAATGAATACGTGAAGAACCGCACTCTTCAGAACTGGAAGTTCTGGATTGTATCCTTTCAATGAAGGAGTTCTGACACTGTTTGCTGCTTAGTAATAACACAGAGTAGTATGATGTAAGCAGATGGCTTGTGCAGATACATGACTGAATGATTATATCCTTTGTCATGCACAGTAAAGGCAGACGTAATAGAAGGTAAATGATACACAAGTCAAGTGAAACATTTTAAAAACTTCCCATCACTCAGGAGGAAAACCAAGCTACTGTTAGTTTTACCAGTCGCACTGTAATTTCGAAGGGGAATTGCTTTGTTGTTATCTACTAATGCAGTAGCCATGTATTTGTTATCAGGGGCAATAATTATCTCTGACAGAGCTCCTTATGTTTTGGCCCAATATACAGTGTGCAGTGAATCCATCATACAATGACAATGTAGAAACTGCATTTTGATGACGGATTTTATTTATAGATTTTTCTTTACTAAGGAACTCAAATCAATCTCTGATTTGGTTTAGGGCTGCAACTAACGTTGATAATTAATCTGTCGATTATTTTCTTGATTAATCGATTGGTAGTTTGGTCTATAGAATGTCAGAAAATGGTGAAAAATGTCGATCAGTGTTTCCCAAAGCCCAAGATGACGTCCTCAAATGTCTTGTTTTGTCCACAACTCAAACATATTTAGTTTACTGTCATAGAGGAGGAAAGAAACCAGAAAATATTCACATTTAAGAAGCTTGAATCAGAGAATTTTGCCTTTTTTTTCTTTAAAAAATCACTCAAACCCATTAATTGATTATCAAAATAGTTGACCATTAGTTTGATAGTTGACAACTAATCGATTAATCGTTGCAGCTCTGATTTTGTTAGTTGCATACTTTTCAGGTTAAGCAACCCACAAATTGAAGCGTGTGGTGGTAAAAGCGGCAGATGTGCACGTTATCTGAGTCTGGGGGAATTGTCAGGCAGAATTGCACATGTCTCTCTCTGTAGTATAATTTGACCCTTGACCATCATCCATTCTAGTTCAGCATCATTATCAAGCCTCTCTTTGAGTCGTTCAACGGGATGGTGTCAACAACGAGCAGGGCAGAGCTGTGTCAGACCACGCTGCAATGGCTCGATCGTCACTGCTCCCTTCCAGTGCTCAGACCCAGTAAGTAAACGACTATTTCTCATAAACATCCAGCACAAACCGTACGTCACCAGCCCACCTACTCTATGGTTGCAACAGAAAGGATCAGTAGTTGTGGATCCTTTGCAGCTCAGCAGGGGCTTCCTTCCAGCTGCAAAGTGTTAGATCACCACTGTGTGCAGTTCAATTACTGAATGTTTTATACTTCCTGTCACTATCTCAGTTTCTTTCAAGCAGCTATCAAGCAGCCATGACATGACAGGAAATTTAATAGTGCATCTCATTTAGTAATTATGAAATTACTACATTTTCAATCTCATGGGCAGAAAGAGTGACGATCACACTTTCCAAAAGTTTTTTTTTTTTACCTTCCACTTGGTCAAAATAATACGCTTTTGTTCCTGACTCAGTCTGACATTAGCAATGACACTTAGTGGATCTGATAATGTAAGGTGACGTCAACAGATTCCTATCATTAAAGTCGCAGTTTTAGCAGCTCGCTGGAGGCTGGGCTTGCACCGCTAAAGAATTAAGAAGGTTATCACTCTGTGCTGTCCTGTCCCCCTCAAATTGAATGATGCAATGAGTGTCCTGCAGTTAAATCATTGGTTGTAAGACATTCTTTTAAAATTCCCCTGAGTCACTGTCCGGAGAATGACACACAGGGTTCTTATGCATCCTGGAAAACCTGGGAGTGTTTAATGCAGTAGTCATGAAAAAGTCCTGGTAAATGACGAATTTGCCCACAGTGTCCTGGAAAACATTGAATATAACTATTTTTTTTTTTAATTTTAGACCCAGAGCATTGTCTCCCATCCGGTCATTACAAACATTTGAGTTATCGTTGAGGTATCGAGCTGCCAAATCACAATCCGTCTTGAAAATTGTGAATCAAGGGCTGTCAAAGTTAACGCAATAATAACGTGTTCACACATATTCATTTTAACGCCACAAATTTCTTTAACATATTCATTTTTAATTGATTTTTAGGTCGTAGCGGGCTCAGTTTTAAAGCTAGAGTGAAGCTACTGGTGTCATATGAGACTAGAAAAACCTAAGGAATCCATCGGTACCAACAATGTCATACTAGCTTGTCACGAAGGAGGCTAAATAACGCTCGAAACTTAGGAAAAAATGTCATGGCCATTTTCAAAGAGGTCCCTTGACCTCTGACCTCAAGATATGTGAATGAAAATGACAGCTGTTGCTATATGTTGGGCTTCAGTTTGCCATGTTATGATTTGAGCATGTTTTTTTATGCTAAATGCAGTACCTGTGAGGGTTTCTGGACAATATTTGTCATTGTCTTGTGTTGTTAATTGATTTCCAATAATAAATATATACACACTTTTGCATAAAGCAGCATATTTGCCCACTCCCATGTTGATAAGAGTATTAAATACTTGACAAATCTCCCTTTAAGGTTCATTTTGAACAGATAAAAATGTAAATATTTAATCGATTGACAGCCCTAGAATGAAGTACAGTACATGCCTTCTGTGTAGCACTCTGTAAGGATACAGAGCACAACAGTTAGCTTCAAAACGCTGCGTTTTACAGTCAGTGTGTTTATGGTTATTAAAATGTGGTTTCTTGTATTTCAGTGGTGCTGAGTACCCTTCGCCAGCTGAGCACAACCACGTCCATACTTAGTCATCCATCCCAGCTGCCTGATGAAGCCATCCTGGCCGTCACAAACGCCGATGTGTAGCCTCGCTCCCAGAGGAGGTGAGGTGACCCAAAAGCCACCTGAACCTTTTTAACAGCAATCATCAAAATGACGCATCACTAGTTCACCTTATAGCCATTCAGCAAGGTCACCACGTCTTCCACTGCTGCACGCCTTCGCTGACAAATAAATGAAACGCTGCACGCTAGGTCTGGCTTGGTGGTGGTCATGCATTGTGCTGTTGGACATTGATTGCACCCAGGGAGCCTCATCTTTGACATTTATAACAATTGTGCAAAAATGGCTTTTATCACATTATATTTGAATGACAGCAACTACTACTGCCTTCACCTACTTCAGGTGAAGATCTTCTAAATACTTTATTGGAAGGTGGCACTGGTTGTTTGTTTTTTGATCAACAGTATATATTTATATTTAAATCACTTTTATAATGTAAAAACACAACGTTGTGTTGAAAAGGGAAATATTGAGTGATTTTGTGTTCTCTCTCAGTTGTATAAAGTGTATGGATAGGATGTTTTTTTCTCACAGATGAGATGAATGTGTTTTTTTTTAGGACTAGCTGGCGGTGTAGTTTGTGTTTTTTGGTTTCACATCAGAATGTCGAGGTTCGCACGAAACATGGTCGTCTGTGCTTAATTAGTACAAGAAAGCTGGGAGCTTTTATTATCTTTTCCATCCCTTATTTACTCAGGTGAACGTTATTTTGCCAGTTATAAATAGTGGTTTCTTGGTGGTTTTCCATCCATGCTGAACATCTTCATACTCTGCTTGCTCTGCCCTTTTTAAATTAGTTCAGTTGCAAATTGTACAAGAAAGCAGTCATCTTAAATATGTTACATACATGGGTTTCTACTGGGCAGGTCACCGCACAATGGAGCGATATTACTTACAGCCCTCATAGGGAGCATAGCTGAAATAGCAGTACAGATTATATATATATACTACAGTATATTCACATGTACAGTGTTACAGGATCTTAGCTGAATGCACAGTAGTTTTAGGGGACTTTCCTGTTCTTTGTTGGTCACTCAGGGCTGCGCTGGTCAGCGTAATTATTTTCCATTCAGCTATGAACAAATCGAGTCAGGTTCCTTCTCAGCGGGAAAACATGTTGTCTGTATAAAAGGGTACAGGTTACATCACGTGGGTTGATTTACCGATGTTTTTTTCTGCTCGCAGTGACACTAATTTATAACGCGTGTTAATGACAGACACAGGAGAAAACAATCAGCACACAGAAACAGCCATATCAAAGAGTAGTTAAGTAGTCGTCCATTCAGTTCATTTTTTGTGTTACTGACATCATATTTGACAGAGCGCTCTGTTGACTGCTTGAGAATTAGACACTGTGCAGATTTAGTCGGCATGTCTGACGTACAGCAGCCTTAAAGGTGCAGTGTGCAGGATCTGGCGGCATCTAGTGGTGAGGTTGCAGATTGCAACTCCTGTGTGCCAAGCGTGTAGGAAAACTACAGGGCCGACAAAAAAACATGGAAATGTGAATGGCCAAAATCTAGAGCCAGTGTTTGGTTTGTTCGTTCTGGGCTACTGTAGAAACATGGCGGGCTCAGTGAAGAGGACCCGCTCCTTATGTAGATATAAACGGCTCATTCTAAGGTAACGAAAACACGATACTTATATTCAGGTAATTATACACTAAATAAAAACATACTTATTAATAAAATATTAATATATAATAAATAGAATTTCTGCCAATAGATCCCCCTAAATCCTACATACTGTTCCTTTAAAGTCAAATAAAGTGCCCTTACTCGTGATCGCTGCAGGCTGAAAGTCTTTGTCTTTATTTTTTTTTTGTGGTTCAGCACTCCTCAGGCAGACATTGATTTTGTGACTTGTGTTTTTACTTTCTTTTCTGCAGAACAACTCTGTTTACTCTGAGTTTTACGGTAGCAAATGCCACCACTGATGGTTCTTATTTGATGATCGTGCAGCTTTTTGAGTGTTTTATTGTGGATAATAGACGTCTTTAATGGGCAATTTTACTTTTTTACAAGATAGAAATACCTGTTGATTTACAGGCTGCTCAATTTACAGTAAGACGGGAAAAGCAGTCATCAAAATTCAACACTTTTACAGTGATATTTAACTTATGACTAAGCCCCAATGTTCCACTGCAGCTTGACATTTGTGTGGTAATTATATTGTTTGTTTGTTTGTTTTTCTCATCCTGATTTTGAAATGTTTGTCATGCCAGGTTGGATTTCCAACTTTTGTTTGCCGTTTCCGTGAGGGGGGGTTTGTACCTGATGATGTACAGTATATATCGTTTCAGATTGGATCTGCCCATGTTGGTTCTCCCCAGATTTAGTGTTGTATTTCATTTGTTTTAAGAAGTAAAGATATTTTCTATGTGCTGCATATGAGTGTTTATTTTCTGTTCTCTTCCAAAGTTCCCAAATGTCTTCATGCAAACAAATTTTAAGATGCCTTAAATGGTTCTGAATCACCAAAAAAAGCAACAAAAATGGAAATCTTGACTTATTTCCAATGAATGTTACTTTGTTTTGGATAAATGTTACTTGGTTAATCAGACACTAATGATAATAAAGTAGATACGAACTTTAAAGTGACTTTCAGAACAAGTTTTAATTCATCATCCATTTAAATTACAAAAATAATTTAAACTTATAAAATAAATAAATAAATAAATGCAACATTCATTCGTACAAATCAAAACGTTGCTTTGCTGAGCCGCTGGTCCAGAAGCTCCAGCAGACATTTGACAAACATGTAGTCGTCCGCGTCCTGCTGCGAGGCCGGCCGGCTGCAGTCCACCGTGTGGTTGCTCACATCCAGAGTGAACTGGCTGATGTTATTCAGCCAAGACGACAGCTCCGGGGTCCGATCGGACATCTTCAGCATGTAGCAGCGGAAGGAGGAGAGGTGGTGAGCGGTGAAGGGCTGCTGCTCCAGCCCGACCAGCTCCGTGATGCTCAGGGACTTGCAGGGGATGTCGGGAAGCAGTCCGGGTTTAGCCTGCAGGGAGACGGACGTGATCAGGAGGTGTACATAATCAGTGGCATGTAGAGTAACTGAAGTCAACGCAATAAAAGTAGGCTATTTTTGCAGCACTGAATGCATGAAAAAAGTTTCGGCAACAACTTTACGTTCCTACATGTGAACATCTATATTGGCAGTTTCGATTAGTAGGCTAAAACAGATTTGATGAAGTACCAAAACTCTTACGAGGTAGCCCAGAGTGGTGTTTATCTCCTCCCGCATCTGCTGGATGGTTGCGTTCATGGCGCCTGGGTTTGTTCCGTTCCTAATAATTCCGCAGGCTGCTTGTGCATTGAGCAGGTACAGGAAGATGACGACTGCAGCAGTGACATGAAAGAGCACACAGTGGAGATTAATTAAATTGAGAGAGAGAGAGAGAGAGAGACCTACAGTCACGACAGTTTCAGTGTTGTGCAACCTTGCCCACAGAAGTTCAAGTTTTCGGTTTAAAATTAGGCACCGAACCGCACTTGAAGATGCTTACCAGCACGGAAATCCATGATAGCACGAGTTCTTTCGGTCTACAGCAGGCTCTCTGATGTGAAACTTTCTCTGATCCATCTTTCCATCAATGATCACTTTTATTTGGACTCCTTAGATAAAGATCAACATCATTTTTTCCCCCCTGCGTGGTGTTCCTAGTATAGGCTGTCACAGAAAGAGTCAAACTCAGGATTCAGTTTTACTCTCTGGGGGTTCCCTCTTTGAAATCTTAGAAAAACCTACACATGTGAAACCTGTAGTAACCACTGTCAATTAGAAGTAGCCTACGATTGCATATTTAACTGAAATAAGTGTGAAAATTACCATCAAAGGGACTTTACACTGTCTTTTTATGATTTTATCTTGTAAATAAAGAAAATAAATGACTGCCATGTCACATTTTTGTCGTGTCAGTATTATCCTAATAATACTAAAAGGCCCTATAGTCAGATAGATGATCAAATGAACATAAAAACCATAAGGATCTAAAAATCTAAAATATGAATATTTGTTAAGGTACCTCCATCTCCTTGGCAGGCCCTCTGTGGAGGCAATTTCTGTTTAGTAAGGAGTCAAAAACAAGAGAGCGTCTTTCAGAGTCCATCAACATAGAATGTTCAGGGCTGAGAGCACTGAGTCTCTCGGTTTAGAGACATTTATAATCTTGCATGCATGCTCACAGTCGTATATCTCACGTTGTCTTTTCCGTATGACACTTCTGTCATTTTAAGGTACCTGTCCTCAAATAGGTACTACATGTTTGTTGACTAAGTATGCAACACAGAAACTGAAATATACTTCAAGGGCAATGAGTGTCACCTGTCTAGACCTTAGGAATGTGCTGCATGTTTGTATTTTTTCAGCACACCCTCCTTCAAGTTGATGTGTGGGTTTCCTGCCTAATGATGCCACAAAGGTGCATTGTGATGGATGATGATTAAATAAATCATTAAATTGTCTTCTTGCAGTGAAATCAAAGATGAAACAATTACTCGAAAAAAGAAAAGTGGTTTGATTTACATATTTTATTACTGACAACTTATCTTTTTTTTTTAAATCAACTTAAGTCTTTGGCTGGAGCCGATCCCAGCTAACATTGGGCCAAGGCGCCAGCCTATCACAGGGCTGACACATAGAGACAGACAATCATTCACACCTATGGGCAATTTAGAGTCAACAAATAACCTAATTAATTAGGTGAGGTTTGGACTGTGGGAGGAAGCCGGAGAACCCGGAGAACATGCAAACTCCACACAGATGGACCTGCGACACTATTGCTGTGAGGGGGCAGTGCTAACCACTGCACCACCGTGCCGCACCAAGACATCATTCAATATAAATAAAATAATACTAAAATAAATACTGGCAATTATAAATAAACCTTAAATAACACTCCAATAAATACATAGATCCATAAATAAGTTCTCAATAAATGTTTTCATACGTTTTTGTCAATTTTCCATATACAGGAGGTATTTCTGCCTGTGAAAGTCTCCAACCATCGCATGGTAGACTGAATGATTCGGAGGCCAGTTACTTTCTTATTGTAATCGTCTGAAGTTGTGACATTTCTGTCGCATTGTTTCGGGACGATGGTTTCATTTTGAACTCTTGATTTTTCAACAGCTTCATCGAACCGCACAAGAAACTTGTCGGTCTCGTTGATCAACTCGTTGTGTTCCTTGTCGCGGAGGATATCCTTGGTGATTGTTGGCAGCTTTTTGAGGTAGCCAGAGATGGCACAGATGGAGGCCTGGATTTCTTCTGTGGTGTTTCCATAAGTTATTCCCTCAATGGGCTCTAAATTCTGTTGTTTTCCATCAAACATATCACGGACCTGGAGAGAAAGTGAGTCATTAGGACAAAGTTAGTGATGAGAGCTCAGAAGCTGTCAGCTATAATAACTTTTAATAATGGGTTCAAAAGGTCCCTCCATCTCCATAAGGAGCAGTGTACACTCAGATGATCAGATCCTTCACTTAAACCTGCAGTAGGCAGAATGATTTTGGCATCATTGGGCAAAAAATCCATAATAACCTTTCAGCATATTGCAATTCAAGTGTTCTGAGAGATAACCAGACTTCTGCACCTCCTCATGGCTCTGTTTTCAGGATTTAAAAAAATCTAGCCCGTGACGGGAGACTTTGGCCAATCACAGGTAATTTCAGAGAGAGAGCGTTCCTATTGGCTGTTCATTCAATGGAGGCAGCTGTAAATCACTGCAAACTCAAGTCAAACGGTCAAACTAGGCAGCGCTGATCAAATATGAATCAATATTCTGTTACTGTAATGCCTATTTCTCACCTCAAATGTTTTCAGAAACATCCTGTAGTGTACTGTTTAGCTGTAAAATGGGAAACTTTGCTCCGGCTGGTGGACAGTGCTTGGTATTTCCTCAACTGATCTCCAACATGGCGGCCGGGTCACAAACTTTCTCATTTTACAGCTAAACTCAAGTACCTCAAATGTGTAATTAAGTATAGTACTTGAGCACTTCCACATACTTGAGCTACATTCCACCACTGGTGACTCGAGGAAGCAATTTCTTAGGCCTATCTGTATGTTGGGTTATATTATTTGGCTTTTACCACTGAATACATCTCATATGAAATATAATTCTAAAAGTATGAAAACTCAATGCGCTATATATATTATAAATTTACTTACGTAATTTGTTTCTGCACGTTTTAGATTACAGAAGACAGAAAAGGCTTCCAGAGCGATCATGTGATCCCGAAACGTCTTTATTTCAATTGGTCGGGAGACCATAAAGGAGACGTGAATCATCACAATGCAGGAAAGCAGCAGCTCTGCAGGAGGTTAGACACAAAAGAGTATAATGCTGTCATCTGCATAGCAAGTCAACCGGAAGCTTGCTCAAGTGCAACTAGAATCAACATCACGGAGTTAAAACTGAGAGAGGATAGTATACGGTAAGAGCATTTCAGATTTTAGGCAGCTTGCCTTCAGATTTTCCAACCAATCAATCAATCAATCAATCAATCAATACTCCAGAAATCACAACATAATTATCAAAGTAACTATAAAGCATTGTTACGCAGAGATGCTGAGAGTGAGTTCGACATGTTTTTCATTTTCTAACTCTTTGCAGGAAAAAAATAATCCTGAATAATTTAATTTAAAAGCCGCTTACCTTTGACAGACATGGTGTGACTTTTGTCTTTTTGCTGTTGAGTTGATGCCCCTAAACTGGCACACACTCTGCTTATATATCGAAACACAGGAGGTTTTTTGGTTGCATGGCATCATTCCGTGCATGACGCTGTTGTATGTTATCGTCCAAAAAATCTTGCTGGAAATGTTTCTATTTTACGATTGTAGGGCACTGTTCACCACAGGGGTTTAATGTGGTGAGGCGATGCAAACTGCCACAGAGTTACCAAGACATTTGATGTTTATCAGTTGAATGGAGAAAACAAACAGTAAACTACGTTTGAAAGGGTACATTGTTAAACCCCGAGAACCGGACAGATGGCAGAGGTATTCTAGAAATTGTTGTTATGATGCCGTCAAAGTGTACAATGTTAAATCGGCATGGGTTATCTCACTTAACTTTGTTTTTTCTGAATTACAGTGCTCTCTATTTTACTACTTCAATTATGTCCAAAGAATCCAGTTCTATTGTTTTTGGATTAAAACACCTGTTTTGCCCATTTCCTGTGTTTCATCTCCAATGACTCCATTTCCATCGACCTGTGACAAAATTAATTCCGTCCAAAGCTGAGCTATCAAGATGCATTTACCATGATGCGAGAATTCAAAACTTGTTTGATAATGAATTTCCAAGAAACGAGTCCTATCTCTGAGGTACTTTTGCTGTGGTTGACACACCACAGGAGGCACGCAAGAGTCTTTCTTTATGACTTTTACAACATGTTTTTAGCCAATAGTCTGAGGGATGGCAGTGTTGGTTTGTTGGTCGGTCCACCACTTTGGTCCAGACTGAAATATCTCAACTATTAGAGGGATTGCCATACAATATTGTACAGACATTCATGGTCCCCAGAGGATGAATCATCCCCTGACCTTTCCTCTATAGTACCACCACAGGGTTGATATTTAAGTTTTTTGTTGAAATGTCTCAACAAATATTAGATGGATTGCCATGACATTTTGTACAGACATTCATATTCCCCTGAAGATGAATTGTAGGATAATCACTTTGGTAATGCCCTGACTTTTCATCTAGCGCAGCCATCACAAGTTTTCATTTATCCAATAGGCCTGCTTCAGTTCACTCGATTTGACTGTTAGACATTACTGGTCACTATAATCACCATAATAACGGTCACTATATCCTGACAGTAGTGCATGAGACAGGTAATCTGAAAAGAATTCATGTGCCTCTGTGTCCTCCGGTGCTCCTAATGGCATCTGCAAGATTTCACAGACCGGAGGAAAACAACCAGTCAGAGCTGATCTGGAGTCTGCCGTCCAGCTGCCGTCTCTGAGCAGCTGTCAATTACTCGCGAACTCCGATCAAACGGTCAAACTAGGCAGCGTTGATCAAAAATGAATCAATATTCTGTTACTGTAATGCCTATTTCTCGCCTCAAATGTCTTCAGAAACATCTTGTAGTGTACTGTTTAGCTGTAAAATGAGAAAGTTTGTGTCTCGGCAGCCATGTTGAGATCTGTTGAGGAAATGCCAAGCACCGCCCACCAATAGGAACGCTCTCTCTCTGAAATGACCTGTGATTGGCCAAAGTCTTCCGCCACAGGCTAGTTTTTTTAAAGCCTGAAAACAGAGCCATGAGGAGGTGCAGAAGTCTAATTATCTCTCAGATCACTTGAATTACAATATGATGAAAGGTTATTATGGCATTTTTTGCCCAATGATGCCAAAAATATTCTGCCTACTGAAGCTTTAAGGTGAAAACATTAAGTTAATTAGAAGATTTTTACTACATTTGTTTGAAGAAAAATGTCTACAAGAGTCATTAATGGTCACATTACAATGAAGGAAGAAAGTTGTGAACCTATGAAAAATAAGAAATGATGTACTCTTGTTTAAGAGCTGTGTGTTACCCTACCATTGGAGGGTGCCAGTGGGTGCCACTTAGTACTGTTGGATAGATTTTTCATAGTAGAAATTTACCTTGCCATAGCAGGGAAAACACAGGTGTAACTAATAACACTCACAATGGCTCACCACCATTTACAAGTCAGGTGAAGTGTCATGGTCCACAAAGAGTGCACTATGCAGTCAAAGATTTCGGGCCATGCTATGCTGCAGAAAAAGTCACCGAGCAGATTAGAGAGGATTTCAGAGTGTTTGTCTAATAGCTACACCCCCTGAGCTGAAACAAGTTTTCTCAAGTTGTATGTGCTTCACCTGAATCACTCACACTGAAGTCCATGCAGTGTTCCTGGAGTGAGCCTGAGCTGTTGCCAGGCAACCGACAACCATTTGTAAATAAACACCAGGCCTTTTCCCTGAAAGACTGACCCAAGAAAAACTGACATATCATTACATACTGTAGCGATTGTGTTTCTCTGATCTATGCAACATGTCATACAGTAACAACTGTTGACAGAAATGAGCTCAAACAATCTTTCTGCTGTGTTAGAGAAGAAGATTCACCGCCTGTGTCTGAATGACTTTCCTTGTGGATATGGCACCTGGGTGAGTTTTCAACTATCATGTCTACTCAGTGGTTTATAACACTCTCATCACTGTATACAGTAGCTTTCTTTTTGTATATGACACTGATAAATAGAGTGTTCATGTTTCCAGAGAAAGACCAAAGATGGTGCAGAGGGAGCAGAGACAGAGGAGACAGACCTGCTGGATCTGCTGAGCTGCCCTCGCTCTCCATGGCGGCACGATGAATCATGGAGCCCTCAAGCTCCGGCCCTGAGACAGCTGGCTGTGCTCACACCTGAACGCCTGCACACAGACTTCATTTACAATTACTTTACTACACTTCGCATCGTGGACAAGGGCGTGAGTGTACTGATTTTTATCTCCTAAATGTTGTACTAAATCTGATTCAAGCCACTGCCCTTGTACAATGTCATTCTTAAGAAATAAAAAGGCATACCCTTACATTCTAATAGCATCCCCAAACCCACGATTTGATATAATGGCCCCCCAAAATATTATGGTATATTTAAGGGTTTTCTCTCAGAAGAATTCAAAGTTTCAAGTTCAAAAGGGTCCTTTATTATCTTTTCAGAGCAGAGCAGGGCATCAGTAAAGCAACATACAACTACATTTGCACTCTTAGCTGCAGGTGCATTACCAAACCTACTGTGGCAAAGAGTGGTGGGGACAGTAAGTTGGGAGTAGACTAGCCGACAACGTCACCTGGGGACTTGCACCCCAGGAAATACTAAGCAAAACCTTGAATACTTTTCTGGTAGATGGGTAAGGCACACAGGTTCGTTACTGATGAGGCAGAGACGTGTTTGCAAAAGACGTCAAATATTTTATTATAATTAATCAAAGAAAAAGCACTAAATAAGATGGGACTGGAGCGGTAGGGAAAGAAAAGATGATTAAACAGATTACAAATTACACAAACTGATTAAAATTGTTCTTTATTTTAACAATATCTAAAAAGGCCTAATACAACATTTAAAATCTAATGTGACCTTAAAATAGTACAGCTGCCAGTCCAAAATTAAACTAAACAAAACTAAGCTGAGGCCACTGTTGGAGAGGCAGACTACTATTAAGGGAACCAAAAACATGCACCATACCACACTATACTATATCTGCTCCCCTTAAATAACCACAGATGACCTGTAGGAACAGTGGCAACACATTATAGAACAAGATGTCAAACACCATAATGCAAGTTTCACTAACAAAGACCACGCCAATAACGATATGGGTTTAGAATAGTTTATTATGTATTGAAGATGGAGGGAAGGAATGATGATGTAGGAGGGATGGATTAAGGGTCTGGAATGAGGATGAGGGATGAGGGATGAAGGGAGGAATCAGGGTCGTGGATGAACGGATGGAGGAGAGCGATGTTGGACTGGTGTCAGCTGGCGGGAACCGGGGGAGTCAAGAGTCTGAGCCGTCTCTTCACGAGCTATGACTTTTATAGAGCCCCCGATGGTTCCTGTTTTCAAATGAGAGAGAAAGAAGGGAGTGTTGAGGGGCGATAAACTAATGAACCCAAATGCAGATAACACTGTGGTAGCAGCGACGAACTGTCAGGGTGAAGATGGCGGAGCAGGGTTTTTGAGGAGATCAGCTGTTGGCTCCTCCCTGACTCTGGCACACCTGCAGACAATCATACACAAGGGAGTGCAGCGCCAAGGTAGACAAGTTACCATGAAACATAAAGTTCAAGGAGCAGAAAAAGGGGATTTGGGGAAGGAGGGATGTGAAAACTGAGTCAAGGGGAAGTGAACGATTCAGGTGTGCTTAAATACTTTTGTGCTGAAATAGGATGTGTTTGAGGCGTGGTCTTTGTTTTCGAACTTAGTTATAAAACTTTATAAAGTTGTTCTGGTGCATGCTGGGAGGCTTTCTACCACACCCACCCTCCAATACACTACAATATAGTATTTGTTGTAATCCCAAAACTGGTTTGAGTGTCACTAAGCCCAAAGAAATCTGGTATAAAAGCCCCCCAAAAAGTGGTATTTGTTATAATTCTGAAGTTAGTTAGAGCAGTGGTTTTCAAAGTGGGGTCTGATGACCCTCAGGGGGTCCCCAGCAAAAAGTCATGTATTTTCACTAATTCCATCCATAAGTAACACAATGACAGAATGTATGACTTTTTCAGTCTC